>BBPU01000104.1:0-20377 GCA_000950635.1 Mrakia blollopis | reverse complement strand
AACCCTAACCCTAACCCTAACCCTAACCCTAACCCTAACCCTAACCCTAACCCTAACCCTAACCCTAACCCTAACCCTAACCCTAACCTTTCCTACTACTTCTCTACCTCCTACCCCACTTCAACTCACATTCTTCACTTTTTCACAACCTTTTCACTCTTTTTCCACTTCCCTTCCCTCTCACCACTCTCTCTTACTTTCCACACACTCCTACAACCCGTTCACTTCACTTTCCTTTCTTTTTCACTTTCTCTACACTCCCTCCCTTCTCTCAACTCCCAACCTTCCTCCTTCAACTTTCCAACGTTCTTCACCCTTTTTCACTTTTTCTTTCTTTCCCACTTCCAAACTACCTTCACTACTACTACAACACACTCCATTCACTTTCTTTTCACTAACTCTTCTCTACTTCACCTCCACTCTCCTTTTTTAACCAACTTCCCCCAAAACCTAACTCTCTCTTTTTCTCAACCAACACACTTTCACCTACTTTTTTCTTTCTCCACCTCGCACAAACACACTTTTACTACTACTACACACTTTCCTTACTCTCACCCACCTTTCCTACTACTTCTCTACCTCCCAACCCACTTCAACTCACGTTCTTCACTTTTTCACAACCTTTTCACTCTTTTTCCACTTCCCTTCCCATTCACCACTTTCTCTTACTTTCCAAACACTACTACAACCCGTTCACTTCACTTTCCTTTCTTTTTCACTTTCTCTACGCTCCCTCCCTTCTCTCAATCACCTACCAACTTCCAACCTTCCTCCTTCAACTCTCCAACTTTCTTCCACCTTTTTCACTTTCTCTTTCTTCACCACTTCCAAACTACCTTCACTACTACTACAACACACTCCCTTCACTTTCTTTTCACTTTCTCTTCTCCACTTCACCTCCACTCTCCTTTTTCTAACCAACTTCCCCCAAAAACTTAACCCTCTCTTTTTCTCAACCAACACATTTTCACCTACTTTTTTCTTTCTCCACCTCTCACAAACACACTTTTACTACTACTACACACTTTCCTAACCCTCACCCACCTTTCTTACTACTTCTCTACCTCCTAACCCACTTCAACTCACGTTCTTCACTTTTTCACAACCTTTTCACTCTTTTTCCACTTCTCTTCCCTTTCACCACTTTCTCTTACTTTCCAAACACTACTACAACCCGTTCACTTCACTTTCCTTTCTTTTTCACTTTCTCTACGCTCCCTCCCTTCTCTCAATCACCTACCAACTTCCAACCTTCCTCCTTCAACTCTCCAACTTTCTTCCACCTTTTTCACTTTCTCTTTCTTCACCACTTCCAAACTACCTTCACTACTACTACAACACACTCCCTTCACTTTCTTTTCACTTTCTCTTCTCCACTTCACCTCCACTCTCCTTTTTCTAACCAACTTCCCCCAAAAACTTAACCCTCTCTTTTTCTCAACCAACACATTTTCACCTACTTTTTTCTTTCTCCACCTCTCACAAACACACTTTTACTACTACTACACACTTTCCTAACCCTCACCCACCTTTCTTACTACTTCTCTACCTCCTAACCCACTTCAACTCACGTTCTTCACTTTTTCACAACCTTTTCACTCTTTTTCCACTTCTCTTCCCTTTCACCACTTTCTCTTACTTTCCAAACACTACTACAACCCGTTCACTTCACTTTCCTTTCTTTTTCACTTTCTCTACACTCCCTCCCTTCTCTCAACTCCCAACCTTCCTCCTTCAACTTTCCAACGTTCTTCTTCCTTTTTCACTTTTTCTTTCTTCACCACTTCCAAACTACCTTCACTACTACTACAACATACTCCCTTCACTTTCTTTTCACTTTCTCTTCTCTACTTCACATACATTCACGTCTTGCTCCTCAGGTTGAGAGGTGTTCACAAGGAATTAGAGATCAGTCTTCTTTTGCTGCTACGAGTAACTTGTTTGGATATATATTCTGAACCGGTCTTTGATTCCAAATTGATCGCATATGTCCGCCAGCACAGAGGTGGTCAGTTTGAGCATGAGAGGGCACTCAGATGATCTCGCATTGACACGCAAGTCCTTTCAACTTCTCACCCTAGGTAGCAGAAGTGCCACCGAACATATTGAGATAACTGTCAAGACTATATGAGATGATCTTCAGTGGTTGTAGCAAGCTCACAGCAAGTTTGAGGAAGTCAGAGTTCGAGATGATGGTCCAGGACGTGACTTGGAGGGGAAGTCAGGAATCAATCTCCCTCTTCTGATATAGATCGCCTCGAATCATACATAGTCCGAAAGAGATTTCAATTACCTTTCTATCGCATATCTACACGAGTCTATAGGTGGCTTGGTTCATGATCTGATACCTGTCGAGTGGCGCGTCCATCTTCTCACATCAAGTCGTGAGCACTCTCATCTTCTTCATCTTTTGATAGAAAACAGCCACAGTGATACCGAACATACTGAAAGAACTCTTAAAACCATACCACTTCAATAATGTTGGTCACAGAAGCTTCGAGGAAGATTTGAGCAAGTCGAACTTGGGGAGGAAGGTCAAGGACGCGACTTGGAGATGAAGTTCAAGATCGATCTCCCTCGTCTGATATAGATCACCTCGAATCATACATAGTCCGAAAGAGATTTCAATTACCTTTCTATCGCATATCTACACGAGTGTATAGGTGGCTAGGTCCATGTTCTAGTACCTGTCGAGGGGCGCGTCCATGTTCTCGCATCAAGTCGCGAGCATTCTCAACTTCTCACCCGATGCAGCCACAGCGTCATCCAAGGTATCCAGAGCATCGTCTCATTCATACCAAAACAGTAGTAGCAGAAAAGGTGACGCCAGTGGAGAAATAGGAGCGTGGAAGGGAGCGAGGGGTGAGATGGGGAGGAGGAGCTGCCAGCGCATGGAAGGGTGCAGTCGAGGGAGGGAGAGGAGGAGTGGGTGGGGTGGTGAAAGTGGTATGGGATCGAAGAGGAGGTTTGCTGGAGTGGTAGGAAAGAAAAAAACAAGAGAATAGAGTCAGTATGAGAGTCTCGACAGCATGCAAGGTTTGGGAGGAAGGAGTGTTGAGCTCAACAAAACCCAAGCTCGCTCCCAAAGCCACAGCAGTACCACAGAGCCACCCTCCCACCTTCTCCTACTATCTATCCAGTCCATATACATCCTCCTCAAAGACTCCAACAGCGAAAAAGGAGCGAGAACTCACCTCAGGGACCTCAAAAAGGAAGGGAAGGAGGAGCGTCGAGCTGCCAGCTCATCGAATGACGACGTGGAGGGAGGATGAAGCAAAGCCATTGCGGTGGTGGAAGGGGTTTAGGATGGAAGAGGAAGATCACTGGAGTGGTAGGAAAGAAAGAACGAGAATATAGAGTCAGTAAGAGAGTCTCTGTGGCATGGAGGCTGGGGAGGAAGGAGTGTCGAGCTGAAGGAAGGCGCATGAGCGAGGAGGACCACCTGTATAGTTGCTGCCAGATCGGAAACATCCTTCCTCAACCCCATAGCTGCACCACCACACTCTCCAACTCCCATCGCAATCCGAGAAGATGGGAAGGAGAAAAAGACAAGAGAAGACGAGATGAAGGAAGGAAGGAGGAAAGGTCAAGCTCACCTGAATCGAGCTCATTTCTCCTCGCATCCACCCTAACCCTCGCCAGAAACACAACAGCCTCCATCCCACCCCACTATAGACTGGTAGTGGAGAAGAAGAGAAGATGGGGAGGCCGAGATGGAGAGGGAGAGAGTGTCGGCAGCTGGAGGGAGGAGAGGTGGGTGGGATGAGGTCGACCACTGGTTAGGAGAAACGAAGGATTTCCGGGGAGCGAGCGGGTATAGGTAGGATGGAGGAGGGTGGTAAGACTGCAGAGAAAGAACAAACAAGAGAATAGCATCAAAAATAAGCATGCAGGAGGGGAGGGCAGAATGGAAGGGAGGGAGGGTGAGCTCAAAGGTCGCAAACGAGACTGGATGTTGAGAGAGAGAGGTAGAGAAACCCCTATCACTATCCGGAAGAATGGAGATGACCAGTATGCGTGACCCATCCACCATGGAAAGTAGCAGCAGCAGAGAAGGAAAGCGAGAGGAGGGAGGAGGGAAGGAAGATGGAACGAGCAAACGACGAAGAAGGAAAGCGAGCTCACCTCGAGCGACAAGCCATCCATCCTGCTATACATCTCCAAAACGAGCGAGAGTTCCTCCTAGATGTTGAGAGGATGTCAGAGATCCATAATGGAGAAGGAGGAGGTGCCAGGGTGGAAGGTGGGTATGCGAGAGTGATGGCGTGGTCGTGGGTTGAGGTTGAACAGCGTCGAGCTGTCGAAGTGCTCAACTTTCAAAAGTTTCCATGCTGCTACGCTTTTGATATAGCAGCTATCACCAAAAGGAAAGCTGACTAGTCGACAAACTATATATCATCTAGACATCCCCCACTTCAGCGAGCAGATTTTCACGTTGGAAGGTTGTCAACCTGCATAGGCGAGAGAGGGAGGAGCTCGGAGCTGAGCTCGAGCTCGTTTGCTCGTTGGACTTTGTGCGTGCAAATTCTCACTCGACGCTTATTCCTTTCTACTGGAGACCAATACAAAGCTCCTCAACAACCTCCATTTTTCAGATATCAGGAATTCAGCCTGGAGTATACAGAGGAGCTGAAAGAGAGAGGATGGAGCTCCTCCGAAAAGAACTCGCGGAAGTCAGCTCGAGCTCACCCTCTCCTTCGTTTGGAGGTACCTCTTGGGAGACGCGCTCTCGACGATGCAAATCGTCAGGTATAGAGCTGTGCCTCTGATACATTGTACTTTATAGGTAGATCTAGCTGGTCGTCTTTTCCGTTTGCGATTCGGTGGGGAGCGGAGGGAGAACGAAGCCGACGCAAGTTGCGTACCCTCCGGAAAGCCTGTTGGAACGGTCGGAGGGTACGCATGCGTACCCTCGAGGGTACGCAGAGGGCCGTTCCAACGCGTTGGAACGGGTCGCATATCGTTAGGAAGAAGACGGTGAACGATCATGAAGAGCAAAGCGAAGCGTACCTGAGTGAGAGAAGACCCGTACCGAACTGTGAGCCTAGGAAGAAGACGGTGAACGATAAGGGACAACGAGGGAGAGAGGCGCGCGGAGGAAATGAAGGAGACGGTAACTAAGGAGACGTCGAGAGATAAAGTCGAGGCAAAACACATAGACAAGTGAGGTGTGGGAGTGATAGAGATAGGTAGAGTGACCATGGGAGTGAGCGAGAAAGAAAGAGAAAGAGAAAGAGAAACACATCTAGAGTCGGAAACCCCCCCAGACCCAAGGTCGTCAAGCCCCCCCTCGAATCGGATGTGATTCGATTCCCAGCGACGAACGGTGATGCTCGAAGAGCGGACGAGGGAGTTGCTTGGTGAAGAGATCCGCAATGTTGGAGTTGGTGCGGACGTGAGCGACAGAGACGTGGCCGTCCCGGATGCGTTCGCGGACAGAGTGAACGCGGATGTCCATGTGCTTCGAGCGGTCGTGAGAGCCAGGGTTTTGTGCGAGGTGGATCGTGCCGAGGTTGTCGTTGAGAATAAGGGTGGGAGTTGGAGGAAGGTGTCCGAGGTCATCGAGGAGACGACAGTTCCAGAGGAGTTGCTTCGATGCGTCGCTGATGGCCATGAACTCGGCTTCGACGGTGGAGTCGGCGACGGTGGGCTGGCGGCGGCTCCTCCAAGCGATGAGGCCTCCGAAGGAGTAGACGGCGTAGCCGGTGGTGGACTTGCGAGTCTCCGAGCAGCCCCCCCAGTCGGCGTCGGCGTAGCAGGAGAGGGGTCCAGTCGACTTGTTCACGTCGTAGATGAGGGAGTAGGAGAGGGTTCCCTTAACGTAGCGGAGGAGGTGGAGAGCGGCTTCCCAGTGCGCAGGTCCGTAGCAGCTTCCGAATCGAGCGAGGTAGCCGGAGGCGGTGCAGAGGTCCGGACGAGCCATTCCAGACGCGTACATGAGTTCTCCGACGACCTGACGGTAGGGGAGTTTCGTTGCGAGAGCCTGCTCCTCGGGTGTGGCTGGACGAAGGTTGATAGATGCTGGGAGAGGAGTGGTGCGAGGAGTGCTGTCCGACATGTTGTGGGCTTCGAGGATGGCGGTGAGGTACTGCTCGAGGGAAAGAACGAGTCGGTGGTTGGGACGGTCGCGGAGGATTTCCATGCCGAGGAAGTGGTGGATGGGACCGTTGTCGGTGATAGGGAAGGTGGAGTGGATCTCAGCCTTGAAGGCGTCGATAGCGGCTTGAGAGTTGGAGGCGATGGCTTGGTCGTCGACGTGGAGGGAGATGAGAACGACGTTTCCGTCGAGGTCGCGCTTGTAGACGCAGGGATCGGCGGTGGTAGGGATGAAGGATTTGGAGCGAAGCCAGTTGTCGAGGACGATGTTCCACTCCCGAGGGGCTTGGTGGATGCCGTAGAGGGTCTTGAGGAGGCGGACGACTTTGGACTTTGGGATCCCGCTTCCTTCCGGAGCCTCGAGATAGATTTCCTCCTTGAGATCGCCGTTGAGAAAGGCAGCCTTGATGTCAATAGAGTCGCAGGGGTAGTCCAGCTCATTGACGAGAGCGAGGAATTGGCGAACTCCGTCCTTGTGAACGACGGGGGCGTAAACATCGACGTAGTCAACTCCCGGGACTTGGCTTCGACCGTCGGCGACCCAGCGAGCTCGGTACCTTGTGGGCAGACCAGTAGAGGGGTCGACCTTCTTCGAGCAGACCCAAGCAGAGCGAAGGATTCGCATCCAACTCTCGCGATCCACGATCCGAAAAACCCCCTTGCTCGTGAGGACGTCGAGCTCCTTCGCAAACGCGGGTTCCCAACCGTTCTTCCACTCGTCCGATGCTGTAGCTTCCTTGTAGGATCGAGGAATCCTTCCAGCTGCGTAAGCGGAGGCGGCGTTGGCGTGAGGGGAGTGGCCGAAGGCGGCACGGAAGGAAGGGAGGTGAGCAGCAGCGTAGGCGAGCATGACGTTGGCATTGTCGTCGAAGAGATCAAGAGGATCGGGTGAGGAGGGAAGATCGGGGAAATCTGGGACCTCCTGAGGGGGGAGAGGGACGTTGGACGAGTACCGCGCGAGAGGTGACTCAGGGTCGAGGTTGAAGGTGTCCGAGGAAGAAGAGGAGGAGGCGGAGTCTTCCGAGGGTGAGGAGTTATCGTCGACTGGAGAGAGAGGAGGAAACGCGACAGGTGAGTCTGGTGGTGATTCGACGATAGGTAAAGGGAGTGGACGTCCGTTCGGGGGGGCAACATGATCATCACCAGTACCCCCAAAAAGTTCGCTCACTAGTTCTTCTTCCCATCCAAACACACCGTCCAGACCGTCTCCCTCTACAGGCGAGACCTTCTCCTCCTTCCACGTCTTCGAGAAAACGACATCGCGGGAGATGACGATCCCCATTCCAGCCAACACCCTGAATCCCCCTTCAACGTAGCCGACGAGGCGACCCTCGGAGTACCTTGGACCGAGCTTGTCCTTCTGGCGATGAAGGCGGTACCAGCAGGCGGCCCCGAAGGGTTGGAGGAAGTGGTGTGAGACGGTCCTCCCTGTCCAGACGTCCTCGGGGAGGGCCTTCGCGAGGGGAGAGGAGGGAGCTCGGTTGTGGTTGTAGACGAGGAAGTTGGCAGCCTCAGCCCAGAGACGAGGAGGGAGGCCAGAGGAGAGGAGGAGGGTGCGAACGCCGTCGAGGATGGTGGACATGGCGCGTTCCACTCGAGCGTTTTGGTTGTGAGCGTCGGCGGCGGTCGTTGTGTGTTCGATGCCTTTGGAGGTGAAGAAGTCGCGAAGGTGGTGACTGAGGAACTCCCCCCCTTGGTCCGAGTGGACACGTCGAGGGTAGTGTTGACTGTGGTTGAAGAAGAGCTGGCAGAGTTCCTTGACGTGAGTCGACGCCTGAGATTTGGCCGAGAGGAAGCGGACGAAGAGTTTCCGAGAGTGGTCGTCGAGCAGAACGAGCATGTAGCGCGCCCCGCCGAGGGATTGGGTCTTGGTGGGACCGAAGATGTCGAGGTAGACGATGTCTCCGATGGCTGCTGCCGATGTAGGGTTCCGTCGAGAGGGTTGACGTTTCGACTTTCCACAGATGCACGCGTCGCACTCAAAAGCATCGATCTCCATCTGCGTCACGATCGTCCTCCCCCCCAACCGTCCCGCCCTGATCAACTGAACCACTCGGTCGAGCGAGACGTGGGCTAGTCTGGAGTGGCAGTCGTGAAGATGGGATTTAGGGGTGTTCGACGCGGCAAGGAGGGACGAGGAGGAGGGAGGCTGACCGAAGCTCTGGAACTGTCCATCGACGACGGGTAGTCCGGACGAGGCGTTGGCGTGGAGGTAGGCCTTTCCGTTCTTGGAGACGACGGAGTGGAGGTTGGGTGAGGAGGTGATGTGGTAGCCGAGTCGCTGGAGGGACGACTGAGAGAGGAGGTTCCTGGAAACCTCGGGGACGAGCCAGACTTCGGGGAGGAGGATGGAGCCGTGAGAGGTGTGGATGACGGCCTCTCCTCGGTGGGTAGCTCGGATGGTGGCTCCGTTCCCGACGTTGACGGATCCGTCGAAGGGTGTGAGGCGTCGGAGGTGTTGAGCTCGGCTGACCATCGTGACGGAGGCGCCAGAGTCGAGGATGATAGAGGTAGGGGAGAGAGGGATGTCGGTTCCGACCAGGAAAGCGTCTCCCGTGATGTAGGCTGGCTTAAAATCGCTGAAGCCGTTGGAGAAGTCCGAAGGGAAGTAGTTTGCCGCAGCAACGTTTCCTTCCTCCTTTCTATCCTTCGTCTCCCCTCCGCCCTTCTCCCCTCTGTTCCCATTCCCCCACCCCTGCCCCCTCTTCCTCTTGATGTCCTTGAGCGTCTTGCAGTCCTCCGTGTTGTGAGTGCTGGAGTCGTGGAGAGTGCACCAGACTGCGGACTCTGCCGGTTTGGAGGATGGTTGAGCTCGAGCTGGGGAGGGGGAAGCGAGGAGAGCGTTGGAGGAGGGGGAGAGGACCTGACGGGCTTGGACTTGGTCGTGGTGCTTCCTGAGTTCGTCGAAGATGGTCTCGGGGGTGATGGGGGTGGCGAGAGCCTCAAGGCGGGAGAGGACGAGACCGAGCTCGACGTCTTCGTTGGCGGAGGGGAAGTTCGCCTTGAGCATGATGGAGAGGAACCCGTCGCCAACCAGGACCTCCTTGTCGTTCGCCCCGGCGGATCGGATGATGGTGATGTCCTCGTTCCTGGCGTTGACCCACTTGAGAAGCTCGGACGAGGAGAGAGGAGTGGTCATGATGCGACGAACCGATTGGGAGAGATTGGCTGGGGTAGCTCCGGCGAAGCGAGTCTGGAGCCAGTCGAGGAAGGTCTTGGCTTGATAGTTAGACTTCGCTTCGGTGGAGAGGAGGGTGTTGAGGAACTGGAGGCGAATGGAGCGGTCCACGGTGGAGTCGAGGCGGGCTCGAGCCTTATCTTCGAGGAGGAGACGCTTCTCCTTCCCTTCCTCGGGTTCGTTGGCCGGAGGAGTTCCTGCCTGGACTGTTCTCCACACCCCCTTCTCTCTCGCCCAGGTAGCGTAGCCCTCGAGCCAGTCGGCGTAGTTTGAGGAACCGGAGAGGGTGATGGTGATGGTGTGGGAGAGCTTGAGAGAGGAGAGAAGGTCCGGGAGGTCGTCGATGTGAGACATGTGTGATAAGGAGGTGGGCTCTTGGAGCTGGGTGATCAGACTCTTAATCCTTGATGACCCTAGGAGAGTGGGTCGGTGAGGGGAGGAAAAGAAGGCCTTGCTGGACAAGGAAGGGATTCGTCGACGGTCTGAGTGAGAGAAGACCTGAGTGAGAGAAGACCCGTACCGAACTGTGAGCCTAGGAAGAAGACGGTGAACGATCATGAAGAGCAAAGCGAAGCGTACCTGAGTGAGAGAAGACCCGTACCGAACTGTGAGCCTAGGAAGAAGACGGTGAACGATAAGGGACAACGAGGGAGAGAGGCGCGCGGAGGAAATGAAGGAGACGGTAACTAAGGAGACGTCGAGAGATAAAGTCGAGGCAAAACACATAGACAAGTGAGGTGTGGGAGTGATAGAGATAGGTAGAGTGACCATGGGAGTGAGCGAGAAAGAAAGAGAAAGAGAAAGAGAAACACATCTAGAGTCGGAAACCCCCCCAGACCCAAGGTCGTCAAGCCCCCCCTCGAATCGGATGTGATTCGATTCCCAGCGACGAACGGTGATGCTCGAAGAGCGGACGAGGGAGTTGCTTGGTGAAGAGATCCGCAATGTTGGAGTTGGTGCGGACGTGAGCGACAGAGACGTGGCCGTCCCGGATGCGTTCGCGGACAGAGTGAACGCGGATGTCCATGTGCTTCGAGCGGTCGTGAGAGCCAGGGTTTTGTGCGAGGTGGATCGTGCCGAGGTTGTCGTTGAGAATAAGGGTGGGAGTTGGAGGAAGGTGTCCGAGGTCATCGAGGAGACGACAGTTCCAGAGGAGTTGCTTCGATGCGTCGCTGATGGCCATGAACTCGGCTTCGACGGTGGAGTCGGCGACGGTGGGCTGGCGGCGGCTCCTCCAAGCGATGAGGCCTCCGAAGGAGTAGACGGCGTAGCCGGTGGTGGACTTGCGAGTCTCCGAGCAGCCCCCCCAGTCGGCGTCGGCGTAGCAGGAGAGGGGTCCAGTCGACTTGTTCACGTCGTAGATGAGGGAGTAGGAGAGGGTTCCCTTAACGTAGCGGAGGAGGTGGAGAGCGGCTTCCCAGTGCGCAGGTCCGTAGCAGCTTCCGAATCGAGCGAGGTAGCCGGAGGCGGTGCAGAGGTCCGGACGAGCCATTCCAGACGCGTACATGAGTTCTCCGACGACCTGACGGTAGGGGAGTTTCGTTGCGAGAGCCTGCTCCTCGGGTGTGGCTGGACGAAGGTTGATAGATGCTGGGAGAGGAGTGGTGCGAGGAGTGCTGTCCGACATGTTGTGGGCTTCGAGGATGGCGGTGAGGTACTGCTCGAGGGAAAGAACGAGTCGGTGGTTGGGACGGTCGCGGAGGATTTCCATGCCGAGGAAGTGGTGGATGGGACCGTTGTCGGTGATAGGGAAGGTGGAGTGGATCTCAGCCTTGAAGGCGTCGATAGCGGCTTGAGAGTTGGAGGCGATGGCTTGGTCGTCGACGTGGAGGGAGATGAGAACGACGTTTCCGTCGAGGTCGCGCTTGTAGACGCAGGGATCGGCGGTGGTAGGGATGAAGGATTTGGAGCGAAGCCAGTTGTCGAGGACGATGTTCCACTCCCGAGGGGCTTGGTGGATGCCGTAGAGGGTCTTGAGGAGGCGGACGACTTTGGACTTTGGGATCCCGCTTCCTTCCGGAGCCTCGAGATAGATTTCCTCCTTGAGATCGCCGTTGAGAAAGGCAGCCTTGATGTCAATAGAGTCGCAGGGGTAGTCCAGCTCATTGACGAGAGCGAGGAATTGGCGAACTCCGTCCTTGTGAACGACGGGGGCGTAAACATCGACGTAGTCAACTCCCGGGACTTGGCTTCGACCGTCGGCGACCCAGCGAGCTCGGTACCTTGTGGGCAGACCAGTAGAGGGGTCGACCTTCTTCGAGCAGACCCAAGCAGAGCGAAGGATTCGCATCCAACTCTCGCGATCCACGATCCGAAAAACCCCCTTGCTCGTGAGGACGTCGAGCTCCTTCGCAAACGCGGGTTCCCAACCGTTCTTCCACTCGTCCGATGCTGTAGCTTCCTTGTAGGATCGAGGAATCCTTCCAGCTGCGTAAGCGGAGGCGGCGTTGGCGTGAGGGGAGTGGCCGAAGGCGGCACGGAAGGAAGGGAGGTGAGCAGCAGCGTAGGCGAGCATGACGTTGGCATTGTCGTCGAAGAGATCAAGAGGATCGGGTGAGGAGGGAAGATCGGGGAAATCTGGGACCTCCTGAGGGGGGAGAGGGACGTTGGACGAGTACCGCGCGAGAGGTGACTCAGGGTCGAGGTTGAAGGTGTCCGAGGAAGAAGAGGAGGAGGCGGAGTCTTCCGAGGGTGAGGAGTTATCGTCGACTGGAGAGAGAGGAGGAAACGCGACAGGTGAGTCTGGTGGTGATTCGACGATAGGTAAAGGGAGTGGACGTCCGTTCGGGGGGGCAACATGATCATCACCAGTACCCCCAAAAAGTTCGCTCACTAGTTCTTCTTCCCATCCAAACACACCGTCCAGACCGTCTCCCTCTACAGGCGAGACCTTCTCCTCCTTCCACGTCTTCGAGAAAACGACATCGCGGGAGATGACGATCCCCATTCCAGCCAACACCCTGAATCCCCCTTCAACGTAGCCGACGAGGCGACCCTCGGAGTACCTTGGACCGAGCTTGTCCTTCTGGCGATGAAGGCGGTACCAGCAGGCGGCCCCGAAGGGTTGGAGGAAGTGGTGTGAGACGGTCCTCCCTGTCCAGACGTCCTCGGGGAGGGCCTTCGCGAGGGGAGAGGAGGGAGCTCGGTTGTGGTTGTAGACGAGGAAGTTGGCAGCCTCAGCCCAGAGACGAGGAGGGAGGCCAGAGGAGAGGAGGAGGGTGCGAACGCCGTCGAGGATGGTGGACATGGCGCGTTCCACTCGAGCGTTTTGGTTGTGAGCGTCGGCGGCGGTCGTTGTGTGTTCGATGCCTTTGGAGGTGAAGAAGTCGCGAAGGTGGTGACTGAGGAACTCCCCCCCTTGGTCCGAGTGGACACGTCGAGGGTAGTGTTGACTGTGGTTGAAGAAGAGCTGGCAGAGTTCCTTGACGTGAGTCGACGCCTGAGATTTGGCCGAGAGGAAGCGGACGAAGAGTTTCCGAGAGTGGTCGTCGAGCAGAACGAGCATGTAGCGCGCCCCGCCGAGGGATTGGGTCTTGGTGGGACCGAAGATGTCGAGGTAGACGATGTCTCCGATGGCTGCTGCCGATGTAGGGTTCCGTCGAGAGGGTTGACGTTTCGACTTTCCACAGATGCACGCGTCGCACTCAAAAGCATCGATCTCCATCTGCGTCACGATCGTCCTCCCCCCCAACCGTCCCGCCCTGATCAACTGAACCACTCGGTCGAGCGAGACGTGGGCTAGTCTGGAGTGGCAGTCGTGAAGATGGGATTTAGGGGTGTTCGACGCGGCAAGGAGGGACGAGGAGGAGGGAGGCTGACCGAAGCTCTGGAACTGTCCATCGACGACGGGTAGTCCGGACGAGGCGTTGGCGTGGAGGTAGGCCTTTCCGTTCTTGGAGACGACGGAGTGGAGGTTGGGTGAGGAGGTGATGTGGTAGCCGAGTCGCTGGAGGGACGACTGAGAGAGGAGGTTCCTGGAAACCTCGGGGACGAGCCAGACTTCGGGGAGGAGGATGGAGCCGTGAGAGGTGTGGATGACGGCCTCTCCTCGGTGGGTAGCTCGGATGGTGGCTCCGTTCCCGACGTTGACGGATCCGTCGAAGGGTGTGAGGCGTCGGAGGTGTTGAGCTCGGCTGACCATCGTGACGGAGGCGCCAGAGTCGAGGATGATAGAGGTAGGGGAGAGAGGGATGTCGGTTCCGACCAGGAAAGCGTCTCCCGTGATGTAGGCTGGCTTAAAATCGCTGAAGCCGTTGGAGAAGTCCGAAGGGAAGTAGTTTGCCGCAGCAACGTTTCCTTCCTCCTTTCTATCCTTCGTCTCCCCTCCGCCCTTCTCCCCTCTGTTCCCATTCCCCCACCCCTGCCCCCTCTTCCTCTTGATGTCCTTGAGCGTCTTGCAGTCCTCCGTGTTGTGAGTGCTGGAGTCGTGGAGAGTGCACCAGACTGCGGACTCTGCCGGTTTGGAGGATGGTTGAGCTCGAGCTGGGGAGGGGGAAGCGAGGAGAGCGTTGGAGGAGGGGGAGAGGACCTGACGGGCTTGGACTTGGTCGTGGTGCTTCCTGAGTTCGTCGAAGATGGTCTCGGGGGTGATGGGGGTGGCGAGAGCCTCAAGGCGGGAGAGGACGAGACCGAGCTCGACGTCTTCGTTGGCGGAGGGGAAGTTCGCCTTGAGCATGATGGAGAGGAACCCGTCGCCAACCAGGACCTCCTTGTCGTTCGCCCCGGCGGATCGGATGATGGTGATGTCCTCGTTCCTGGCGTTGACCCACTTGAGAAGCTCGGACGAGGAGAGAGGAGTGGTCATGATGCGACGAACCGATTGGGAGAGATTGGCTGGGGTAGCTCCGGCGAAGCGAGTCTGGAGCCAGTCGAGGAAGGTCTTGGCTTGATAGTTAGACTTCGCTTCGGTGGAGAGGAGGGTGTTGAGGAACTGGAGGCGAATGGAGCGGTCCACGGTGGAGTCGAGGCGGGCTCGAGCCTTATCTTCGAGGAGGAGACGCTTCTCCTTCCCTTCCTCGGGTTCGTTGGCCGGAGGAGTTCCTGCCTGGACTGTTCTCCACACCCCCTTCTCTCTCGCCCAGGTAGCGTAGCCCTCGAGCCAGTCGGCGTAGTTTGAGGAACCGGAGAGGGTGATGGTGATGGTGTGGGAGAGCTTGAGAGAGGAGAGAAGGTCCGGGAGGTCGTCGATGTGAGACATGTGTGATAAGGAGGTGGGCTCTTGGAGCTGGGTGATCAGACTCTTAATCCTTGATGACCCTAGGAGAGTGGGTCGGTGAGGGGAGGAAAAGAAGGCCTTGCTGGACAAGGAAGGGATTCGTCGACGGTCTGAGTGAGAGAAGACCTGAGTGAGAGAAGACCCGTACCGAACTGTGAGCCTAGGAAGAAGACGGTGAACGATCATGAAGAGCAAAGCGAAGCGTACCTGAGTGAGAGAAGACCCGTACCGAACTGTGAGCCTAGGAAGAAGACGGTGAACGATAAGGGACAACGAGGGAGAGAGGCGCGCGGAGGAAAGAAATGAAGGAGACGGTAACTAAGGAGACGTCGAGAGATAAAGTCGAGGCAAAACACATAGACAAGTGAGGTGTGGGAGTGATAGAGATAGGTAGAGTGACCATGGGAGTGAGCGAGAAAGAAAGAGAAAGAGAAAGAGAAACACATCTAGAGTCGGAAACCCCCCCAGACCCAAGGTCGTCAAGATCTTTTGCTAGTATCGATGCTTTCCAGCTGATTGGATGGTATATATCTTCTCTTGTTCATTGCACGCGAGACAAGCGAACCCGGGAGTTTCACTGGCTTGAGTTTGTTTTGTTTTCCTTTCTCAAGGCTCGTAGCTTCCCGCGTTTTATCTTTTGCTAGTATGAATGCTTTCAAGCTGATTGGATAGTATATATCTTCTTCTTCTCACGGCGCGCACAAGCTATGAACAAGGGACGGCCTACTGAGGGCTCACGAACGGACCTCGTCTGCAAGCACCTCCGACCTCGATTCACGTGTTGCGATTTCCGGCTCGCGGCCGACCCTGACCACAACCCCTCGCAATGGAACCCTGTGTTCGGATACAACAGGGGTGCGGTGCGGGCTAACAGAAAGAAGGTGCTGGAATAAAAGAGGCAGAAATGAACGAAGAAGGGTGGACTGGGGGAGGTCAAAAGGGAAGAGCTCAAGTAGGGTTCTGCCTCCGGAGAAAGAAGGGACTCGCCGGCAGAGAAAGGAGAAACAGGAGCGTAGAGAGTCGGCCGGTAGGATGAAAAGAGAAGAACGATAGGGTTAACACTGGGTGACACGGAAGAAAAAAAAAACATCGAATCAAAAAATGATCCAACAGAACAGTTCTCTGTCGGGGAATCAAACCGCCTCATGCGGTAATCTTGACCGGTAGGCAAACAAATCCTTGCTGACACAGTATTCTGTCTAAGGCCCATGTTGCCCAAATCTCTCCGCTTTCGTCTCTCTCCCTCCCTCTCTCTTCTCTTCCCACTACTTCTATACTCTATACTCTTCATCTCTCACTCTTTCTCTCTCCACTATCTTTTCCCCCAACATCGATGGGACGAACGAGAAGCATCCCAATCCCACGACATGGGCGAATGGTCAAAGATCAGCGACGCTCGAAGGAGTCGGAGAGCAGAGAGAAAGAGAGATGAGGAACGTACCTGACGCGTTGAAGTTCCCTTCACCGGATTCCTTCCCATCAGCCGACGCATCTCGTCTCAAGCTGGAGTTCGATTCACCTCCAACCTCCCCTCCACGTTTATCGTCCTCATCCCGACTCGTACACGTCCCAGCAACGCTCGCTATCCTCACCTCTTCTTCTTCCTCCAAGTCGTCTCCACCAAGCTCTTCACGCACGGCTGTTGGGACTGTTGATCTCCATTGAGCAATCCCAGGCGGCGACGAGATAGTTTGGAGGAGTTGATGGGAAAGCGAGGGAGGAGGAGATGGTTCGGTAGACGAGTCTGAGTCGAAGAAAGAGACGGAGTTCAGCGATGATCGAAGGCTTCGAGAGGATGGAAAGACAGGATGGAAGAACGAACCTGCATACTTGTTCAAGCTCCCATCATCGACGTCCTTCTCACCAGCCAACTCTCCTCGTTTCGAACGAGAGCTCAGTCCATCCTCGCCCCCCTTCTCCTCTCCCTCCTTCCTCCATCACTCCACTCTCGTCGTTCGAGTCGTTATCCGAACGCTCCCTGACTCTCTCCTCCCCCTGATCGAGATCTTGATCTCTCGGAGAGCGCTTCGACGTGTTGGCTTCTCGATCCATCGAGCCGCGACTCGACGCGTCGTCGTCTCCCTCGTCGTTCCTCTCGTCCTCGATGATTCCTCCAAGGACTGTAGTCTCGTCCATATCCGATCCGTCGTCTTCTTCCGAAGGTGAAGCCAGGGCGTGAAGCGTCGCGAGGATTCCGCCGACGGGCTCCGTCAGATCCATGTCGAGCTAGGTGTCGAGATCCTCCTCCTCGTCCTCCTCCTCCCCTCCCCTGTTCGGAGACGGCGACGGCGACGATGCGAAGGAGAAGGGAGGCAGAAGGGAAGGTAAATGGCTTCGATGAGGTAGGGGAAACGAGGAGGTGGTAGAATCGGGGAGGGTTGGAGGATGTGGACGACGCGACGATCCAGGTACAGCGACGAACGAAACGCGACTCTCCCCTCCCTCTCTCCCTCTTCTCGGTCTCCCCTCCCCTTCAAACCCTTCCTTCACTTCCTTCCCCCCACCCAACCCAAACTCATCTCTCCTCTCCCTTCTCCGTCATCATCTTCGCTAAACTAAACCTCACAACGCTTTCACTATGGATTCCTTCAAGGATGAGGAGGTGGATTCGAGGATGGAAAGAAGGAGAGCGAAGAGGGGGGGTTCGAGGTAGGAGCCGATGATGGCGGGGAGGAGGGAAGGGGGGAAGGACTAGGATGGGTGGCAAGGGATGGGTGGGCAAGGGGGGGGAAAGGGAAAGAGGAAGAGGGAGGGTCGAGGGCGGAGGGGGATGAAGGGACGAGGATGGAGATTGGGAAGGCGAGAGACAGATGCAGAGAGGGGTAAATAAAATGTCAGAAGAGCGATGAGAGTAAAAAGGAAGCAGTACGAAAGAAGAGACGAAGAGACGCGACAAACTCACCACCAAAAACTCGAAACCTTCCTCCAAGTCGCCGATAGCAAGCAACGTCTTATGCAGAGCGTGAGCTGAGGTTGGTTTAGGGTGGATCGTCGCAGCCTTCGTTTTCGTGTTCGTTGTTGCTGGAGACGGGTTGGGGGAAGGGGAGGGGGAGGAGAGAGGGAGCGGGAGAGTGGGTTTTGCGTTTCGAGCGGATTGAAGGGAGGCGAAGGTTGCTGTTGGTGCTGAGGGTTTGGGTTTAGGTTTGCTGGGGAAGATGGAGGAGTTGGATATCCAGCCACGGAAAAGTAAAGAGGCGCTGGGGAGGGAGGGGAAACGAAATGGGAACGTAGAGCGGACGCGTTCCAGCTTTCTTTTCGCTTGTTTCTTCGACCGGTTCCGATTGAGCCCGAACTCCATAGCAGAGTCCAGATAGGGTTCAGGAAACACATGAGAAGGGCTATATTTGTTTCCTCGTAGAAGCATGGTATACAGGAGAAAGACGGAGAGTCGAGAAAGCTGGCTCCGGGAGCTTTTCTCCTCGCAGCACGAAAGGGAAGGAACAAAACGAAGGCTCTCTTTGGTTCGTGGGCGACAGAGAAAAATGATACGAGGGGAAACTTCTAGAAAAGAAGGAAGAGCTAGAAAGAAAGGATGGAGAGGAAGGGGAGAAAGACTGACTCGCAGCGTCAACACGCTCGCCCCACAAGAAGGAAGCAGTCTGGAACGGCTGAACTTGTGAGAGGAGATCGGAAGGAGACAGTCCCAAGAGCATGCATCCATCCGCGAGATAGAGGAAGATACTCTGCGAGGAAGGGAGCAGAAAGGAAGAGGAGGGTTAGAGGTGGTGGAGCGAGGGGAGAAACGTCGGCTTCGTCTTTCTCTTCCCCCCCCCTTCTCGGTTCCGCAGTCACATTTGCTCCCTTTGTTGTGACAGCCGAACAGTCGCGAAGGGAGATGGAAGGAAAGATCAAAGGCTTGGGAAATGCTGGCGGTTGAGAGGGAACTACTCGTCTCCCACGAAGGAAAGACTCCTCAAAAGTCGAAGCTCAACATTTTGCTTCCTTCCCTCCGCTTCCCTCCAACCTCCTTCTCCCCTCTCTCTTCTCAACCCCATTCCTTCACGATGCGACCCTCCTTCCTCCGCCGAGCCAAACTGGAACCTCTCAAGATCCTGTTCCAGGACAAGGTGCGTCCTTTCTCCCATCCAAGCACGAAGGAAGGAAAGGGAAGAAGGGAGGAAGGAAGGCAAGCTCGCGAGCTTTCTTTTCTTTCGGCTCTCCCTTCCTTCTCCTTGCCTGCTCCTCCCTCTCCCTCTCCTGCGCTGACGGGTATCTATCTTCATCTCGGCGTTTTTCCTTCGCTTGTAGAGCATGTTCGTGATCGACAAACCCGCCGGGCTGGTCTCCCAAGGAGGTGTAGATCATGAACGAGCGTCCAAAGGAGTGAGTGAGCTCTCGACCTTCTTCCTTCCTTCCTTCTCTCTCTCCTTCACGAAGTCTGACTCCGGTTGGTTGATCCCTCGGTGCTTTATTAGGAAGCCACGATCGAAGATCACTTCTACAACCTCAAAACCCGCCTGGCGCTAACGCCCGATCAATGGATCCGGAACGTTCATCGACTCGACAAGTCCACCACCGGGCCTCTCCTTCTCGCGACGACCGAGACGAAAGCGAGGGATCTCTGTGCTCAGTTCGCCGAGAGGAGTGTCGAAAAGAGTGATTCTCATACCACCTCTCTATATATTCGCGTGAGGGAGTGAGGACGGACGTGGAAGCGGAGGGGAAGGAGAAGGAGAAGGAGAAGGGAAATGTTGAGCTCGAGCTCACCACTTTTCCTCCTTCTTTTTGGGACTCTGTTTTCGGCTCGCTCAGGCTACATCGCCGCCATCTCCAGATATCTGAGCCCTGAGGAACGATCTCAAGAGGGAGAACACGTCGGATGGATGGAATCGGACGATGGTCTCGTCTCGTTGAGTGAGAAGGGCAAGGCGGGAGCGAAGGAGGTCAAGACAGAGTGGGAGTGGTTGGGAGGAGATGTGAGTAGTTCTGCTTTCGTTCCTTCTCCTTCATCTATACCTTCTCTTCTCTGCCGCACTTCGAAGCGAGAGGAGCCTAGCTTCTGCTATGGTTTCCTCTCTCTCTCCTCAGCGTCCACTTCCCTCCCTCCCGACGCGTCGACTTACTTCCTTCCTATCCTCTCTTCCCATCCCCAGAAAACCCTCAACATCTCCCCTCCTCCGGCTGCGTCCCAAAACAGGCCACAAACACCAACTCCGCCTCTTCTGTTCCAAATTCCTCCGCGCCCCCATCCTCGGCGACACTCTCTACCGTTTCCCTTCCTACTCCTCTCCAAACCGCCACCCCATCTCCAACGTCGTCCGCCTTCGCTCCGATCGAATCCTGCTACACTGCGAGGAGATCACCTTCATGCGATTCGTCAAGAAGCCTGCGCCGTTGATGGAGTTGGTTCAAGGGTCTGGAGGGGGAAGAAGGGAGGGAGAAAGGGTGGAAGGCTGTGAAGGTGAGGGAGACGGTGAGGGCTGGGTTGGGGGAGGATTGGGGTGAGGTTTTGATGAGGATGGGGAGAGGAAGGATGGAGAGGATGGGGTTTGGAGGAAGGTTGAGGAGGAGAGTTGGGAGACGGAGATGGGAGTGGAAGGTGAGAAGGGGAGGGTGGTGGAGGGAGCAGAGGGAGGAGGGGAGTTTCAAGTTGAGCTCGGAGGAGGAGGAGTGGTAGATGTTGCTGGTGGACCGAGGTGGGAGAGAGGGACTGGAGGAGGGAGTGTGAATTTGAAGCCGGAGGAGAAAGACGAGGGGGGACTTTATGAAGGGGGTGAGGGCGAGGAAGTTGGTTTAGTTTGGTGGGGAAGGAGGGAGGGAGTGGATTCGTTGTGTCAAGTGCTGATGAGAATCGACTTTTCCCTTTCCCTCTTTACATCTTGTTGCTGAGAGCATCGCTGCATGTGTATAGAGTCAAAGAGAGAGGCAAAGAAGGTCAACCGAAACGA
>BBPU01000105.1:0-182974 GCA_000950635.1 Mrakia blollopis | reverse complement strand
GGTCTATAGGTGGCTTGGTTCATGATCTGATACCTGTCGAGTGGCGTGTCCATCTTCTCACATCAACTCGTGAGCACTCTCATCTTCTTCATCTTTTGGTAGAAAACAGCCACAGTGACACCGAACATACTGAGAGAACTTCTAAAACCATACCACTTCAATGGTGTTGTCACAGAAGCTTCGAGGAAGATTTGAGCAAGTCGAACTTGGGGAGGAAGGTCAAGGACGCGACTTGGAGATGAAGTTCAAGATCGATCTCCCTCGTCTGATATAGATCACCTCGAATCATACATAGTCCGAAAGAGATTTCAATTACCTTTCTATCGCATATCTACACGAGTGTATAGGTGGCTTGGTTCATGTTCTAGTACCTGTCGAGTGGCGCGTCCATCTTCTCGAATCAAGTCGCGAGCATTCTCAACTTCTCACCCGATGCAGCCACAGCGCCATCCAAGGTATCCAGAGCATCGTCTCATTCATACCAAAACAGTAGTAGCAGAAAAGGTGACGCCAGTGGAGAAATAGGAGCGTGGAAGGGAGCGAGGGGTGAGATGGGGAGGAGGAGCTGCCAGCGCATGGAGGGTGCAGTCGAGGGAGGGAGAGGAGAGTGGGTGGGGTGTGAAAGTGGTATGGGATCGAAGAGGAGGTTTGCTGGAGTGGTAGGAAAGAAAAAAACAAGAGAATAGAGTCAGTATGAGAGTCTCGACAGCATGCAAGGTTTGGGAGGAAGGAGTGTTGAGCTCAACAAAACTCAAGCTCGCTCCCAAAGCCACAGCAGTACCACAGAGCCACCCTCCCACCTTCTCCTACTATCTATCCAGTCCATATACATCCTCCTCAAAGACTCCAACAGCGAAAAAGGAGCGAGAACTCACCTCAGGGACCTCAAAAAGGAAGGGAAGGAGGAGCGTCGAGCTGCCAGCTCATCGAATGACGACGTGGAGGGAGGATGAAGCAAAGCCATTGCGGTGGTGGAAGGGGTTTAGGATGGAAGAGGAAGGTCACTGGAGTGGTAGGAAAGAAAGAACGAGAATATAGAGTCAGTAAGAGAGTCTCTGTGGCATGGAGGCTGGGGAGGAAGGAGTGTCGAGCTGAAGGAAGGCGCATGAGCGGGGAGGATCACCTGTATAGTTGCTGCCAGATCGGAAACATCCTTCCTCAACCCCATAGCTGCACCACCACACTCTCCAACTCCCATCGCAATCCGAGAAGATGGGAAGGAGAAAAAGACAAGAGAAGACGAGATGAAGGAAGGAAGGAGGAAAGGTCAAGCTCACCTGAATCGGGTTCATTTCTCCTCGCATCCACCCTAACACTCGCCAAAAACACAACAGCCTCCATCCCACCCCACTATAGACTGGTAGTGGAGAAGGAGAGAAGATGGGGAGGCCGAGATGGAGAGGGAGAGAGTGTCGGCAGCTGGAGGGAGGAGAGGTGGGTGGGATGAGGTCGACCACTGGTTAGGAGAAACGAAGGATTTCCGGGGAGCGAGCGGGTATAGGTAGGATGGAGGAGGGTAGTAAGACTGCAGAGAAAGAACAAACAAGAGAATAGCATCAAAAATAAGCATGCAGGAGGGGAGGGCAGAATGGAAGGGAGGGAGGGTGAGCTCAAAGGTCGCAAACGAAACTGGATGTTGAGAGAGAGAGGTAGAGAAACCCTTATCACTATCCGAAAGAATGGAGATGACCAGTATGCATGACCCATCCACCATGGAAAGTAGCAGCAGCAGAGAAGGAAAGCGAGAGGAGGGAGGAGGGAAGGAAGATGGAACGAGCAAACGACGAAGAAGGAAAGCGAGCTCACCTCGAGCGACGAGCCATTCATCCTGCTATACATCTCCAAAACGAGCGAGAGTTCCTCCTAGATGTTGAGAAGATGTCAGAGATCCATAATGGAGAAGGAGGAGGTGCCAGGGTGGAAGGTGGGTATGCGAGAGTGATGGCGTGGTCGTGGGTTGAGGTTGAACAGCGTCGAGCTGTCGAAAGTGCTCAACTTTCAAAAGTTTCCATGCTGCTACGCTTCTGATATAGCAGCTATCATCAAAAGGAAAGCTGATTAGTCGACAAACTATATATCATCTAGACATCCCCCACTTCAGCGAGCAGATTTTCACCTCGGAAGGTGGTGAACCTGCATAGGCGAGAGAGGGAGGAGCTCGGAGCTGAGCTCGAGCTCGTTTGCTCGTTGGACTTTGTGCGTGCAAATTCTCACTCGACGCTTATTCCTTTTTACTGGAAACCACTACATAGCCCCTCAACGACCTCCATCTTTCAGATATCAGGAATTCAGCCTGGAGTATACAGAGGAGCTGAAAGAGAGAGGATGGAGCTCCTCCGAAAAGAACTCGCGGAAGTCAGCTCGAGCTCACCCTCTCCTTCGTTTTGAGGTACCTCTTGGGAGACGCGCTCTCGACGATGCAAATCTTCATGTATAGAGCTGTGCCTCTGATACATTGTACTTCATAGGTAGATCTAGCTGGTCGTCTTTTCCGTTTGCGATTCGGTGGGGAGGGGAGGGAGAACGAAGCCGACGCAAGTTGCGTACCCTCCGGAAAGGCGCCAGGAACGGTCGGGAGGGTACGCATGCGTACCCTCGAGGGTACGCAGAGGCCCGTTCCTGCCTCCAGGAACGGGTCGCATATCGTTAGGCGCAAGGGGGAGAAGCCTTTTTTGTATCGGTTCTACTCGCAGGTTCACTAATGATCATCCGTCTGCTGGACTCTACGTGAACAGTGTAAACGACAGGCTGTCTTTTGCCCTCGTTGTCGCAGGTTTCGATCTGGACGCATTCAATCTGAGGTGAGTTCGCCATCTCGACCTTTCTTCAGCCCGCTTCTCGTCTTCTCGAGCTGACTTAGGTTTTATTATCTCTTACCAACACTGACAGAGCTTCTAGCCAGCCCATCGATCAATAACCCTAACCCTCATTCTGTACTCAACCCTCGGCGTGATGGTTCATAGTCTTTCTTCGTCTCTCGAGATCCTGGAGCGATGAGGGTGAAGACTCCGTTGGAAAGACTTGGTAGAAGCGGTATCATCTGTATGGATGCAGTTTTCACTTCCTAGAGGGCCTGTTTTGGGGAAATCCATAGGATAACAACAAGAGCGTCGCCCTCCTATCCTCATCAGCCAGCAGCAGTTGAGTAAATCGCACGAGTCATCCGATGTTCGATGTGAGCTCCTTTTTTCCCCAGACTTCTGCCATCTTCAAGGTGGAAAGAAAAAGAATGGATGAAAAAGCGAGAGAGACAGAGAGAGAGGACGAACGAATCTCGACACTGTCGAACCCTGTTTCCATGGCGTTGAGAGCAGCTTGACGGAAGTCTCGGACGTATTTAGGGAAGCAAAGATGGAAGAGTGAGTTTTAGTCCGAGAATTTGAGAGCTGAAAGACTCCGAGCCTCACGGGCGATCTCCTCGACGGTCAAAGCGCGAGGAACGTTGTCCGTCCCCTTCAAAGCGAGAGCAGAAGCTGATACGACCTCAATTCCAGCCTGAGAACTGAAGTTGGCTCGTCCTAAGCCTCCGAGCTGACGGAAGTTGAAGCCTCCCTGAGGCGAGGAGAGTAAAGAGCGAAGGGAGCGAAGAAGATGAGCGCGTCGTGAGTGTGAGTCGGAGAGAGGGGTCACGACGCGAGAACGCGAAAAGGGGCTGAGAACGAACCTTAGCGTGCATCGTAAGGTAGCATCTTTCCATCGCGACGAGAGAATCCAAGAGATTCCAAGGTGCTGAGCGAAGTGACTGAGAGAGGGACGCCTAGCTGGTGGTCGAGTACTTCGTTTACCCCTAGACAAAAGGTCTTTGCTGGCTCGAGGTTGGTCTGTAGAGATTTTACAGCCTACGAATCACTCTCTCAAGCCACTCAGCACGTCAAAAAGATACACCAACCCGAGGTTCGCCTCTTTAGAAGGATACAAAGTTGAGCTCATTGAACTAATTTTCAACTCGTTCCGTCAAGGTTGAAGCTCAAGTCCTTCTTCTCTCCTAGTCCCCTTCGCAGTTTCTCGTATCGATTCTGGCCAGCGTCCTGGATGGATATCCTCTAGTGATAGTGTTGTTTGTCGTCTCCTCCGGAATGTTCAGCCTCTCTAATCTTTTTGCGGAAGTTGGAACAGCAGAGTAGCGGAAACAACAGCCTGTCGTTTCTCATGCTCGTTATGGAGCGGAAAAACAATGAGATGGCAGGTCAGAAAGATGTTGCTTACCGCCCTTTCTCCTCCTTTCTTCTCTTCTTTCACAGCTGCTTTCGCTGCCGCGGTTTTCAACTGTTCCCTTCAACGGAGAGGTGAGATCATCCGTTTGTACATCGTCTCCAACCTTTCTACTGACCCCCTCTCCCTGTTCGTCCTCTGCTTGGCAGCTACCCTCGCCACTTCGATTTCGATTATCGTGGGAGATCCTACTTCTTATCTTCGAGCAAGCTGATCCTGGGACCCTCGCCGTTCTTGTAAGGGGTTAGGATTAGAACTTCGCCTCCTGCGCTGACGACGTGGCCTCCCTCCCTCTCGAGCCGACACTGCAAGGAGAAGAAGATGGAGTATCGTCCGAACCAAGCAACTCGCTTCCTCTTTGCAATTGGCGGGTGCTCAAAACGCCACGTAGCGAAGGATCGCCGACCTCCGCTTCCTTTCTCTCTCAGTTCCAAGATCCCAACAGTATCATCATTGTCTCTTTTGCTTCGAAGCGAACTTCCCTTGTGGCTACGTGGGAAAAATTACTAGGAAGGAAGGGAATGATATATCGATTGTGCGACGTTTTCGAAGATAAGCGATGGTGATTGAAGGATGGGTTGGAAGAAGGGAGACCACCTCTGCAAGGCAGGGAGTCTGCGAGGAAAGAAGGCGTCTCCCACAGGGGAGAAAGAGAGATGAGGATGACGTTCCGGAGCCGAATGAGGATTCGGAGGACCCGATTCTCGGAGATGGTGTTGGAAAAGACGAGTAGTAGCGTCGGAAGAAAGACTGTACAGATCTTCAGCAAGTCCGACGACTTAAATCGTAGGTTCACGAGTTGGAGTTGAAAACAAGGAAACAAACGACAGGCTGTCGTTTCCTCTTCATCCTTACTTTCGTCGCCGTGAATGACCTTTGTGGGTATTGTACTTTTAGCTTTCTTTCTTTTCATGATTTCTTGGACATTTTTGCGATTCCGCCCCTATGAGTCTTCTTGTCCTCCCACGCTCGAGAGTGGCCGACTCAAAAACCATTGCTTGCGGCTTGTTGTGTCAGTTCCTGCTTTCGTCCACTTTCCTTCACCAACCACATTCGGAAACGTGATGGTTTTCATCTTTCTTTCTGAATCTCAGCGGCCGCGCTACAACTGGCAGAAATATATCTCAAGGTCCAGGTCCGCTTTAGTTCAGGGTTGTCTGCAGGATGTACTTCAAGGCCAATCTGAAGAGAGCTCGCAACCACTAAATATAAATCTTAAGAGATGGTCAAGTAACGTGAGGATAGATCACAAAAAAGGAGAGTAAAAGGGAGGATTACTGGCACGGGAATCAAACACCTCTCTGCGAGTCACCACCTTCCAGCAGAAACGACAGGCTGTCGTTTTCTCTCGAAGTCATCTTCAAGAGTCAGATACGATAGCGAAAGAGAGACAAAATGGAGGGAGAAAGAAACCAAATCAAAACCGAGACGCGTCGTCCTCCCCAGCCCAACCCAACTCAACCACTCTCTTCCTCCACCGCTCCCGCGCCAATCAACTCCCAGACCACCTCAACGATAATCTCCTCTTCGGTCTTCCCCCTGTTCGCTATTGAACTCGCAGCCAACGCATTCCTCAACGCTTCGCCAAACTTCAACTCCTTGAACCCCATCTCCCTCAGTGTCCCAGCACACCTCCCGTACCTCGCCTCCTCCCTCGCTCTCGCCAGCTCGCTCCTCGCACTCGACCGACTGTCCCCGAAGGTCCTGCAGGGAAGAGACGTCCTCAACTCCGCACAATCCTCGACTGGCGCATGAGACGTGAGGTCCTCGTTGCGGGGAATCCATTTGGGAGGTCCGCCGTCGCTGGCATTGGAAGTGCGAAGGTAGCGGGGGATGTAGATCAAGGGAGGTGTGACAGATGAAGGTCGAAAGCAAAGGGAAGGAGGGACGCTTTTGAGTCGTTGACACCGCACAAAGGGAGGGTAGAACAAAGTGAGAGAACACTCTGAAACGACTCAAAGGTCAGCAGGGGCAGAGACAAAGAATTACGGTACAAGGGCGAAGATCGAAGCGAAGGAGATGAAGGGGGCAGATAGTCAGCCTGCGCTGATCGATCACCGGTCCCCTTTCATCCTCACCCTTACGTGTTTCATGTGCTTCGTCTACCGGCTGCCTCGACTCTTCCCCTTCCCCTTCATACCTTCTTCCCCTTTGAACTTCACGCCGCACTCATCACAGCTTCGCCCTGTTCCCTTTCATAAAATGAGGTATGACTGTTTTTTCTCCCTCAACCAGCCCTTTGTACCAACCACCACACCAGCAGTTCCTCATTCTTGCTTAGGCGCGAAAGGTATGTTGATTCAAGTCAGAAGCTCACCTGGGCGTCTGAGGCTGAAGCGAGCGAAGGGAAGTAAGAACAAAAGAGTGAAACAAGAAGGAGTTGGAACCTGATTCCATGGCACCTCCTTTCTGATGATTCCTTCGCCTCCAATTCTTTCGCCTCTAACATTTTACTTCCCGCTCACTCACGGCCATCATCTTTTCCCATTCACTATCTGCTGAGTCCGTTCACCAGCGCTCCCAAACCCTCGAAGAGAACTACCGCGTCCTCCCTGGTGTCGACATGCATTCGCACACGCTTCACGCGCTGGCGGTTCTGTTGAGCGCGAGATGGGAGGGTCGGAGTTCTTGAGTTCTTAGAAGGTTACGAACTTGATCGAGGTGGTGATCAGGAGAGTGATGGTGTGGAAGGTGGCGAAATTCGGGAAGGTGAAGCAGGAGGAAGAGGAGGAGTGAACGAAGAGAAATTCGAAGATAGCAAAGGTGAGGCGATGGAGAGAACGTGTTGACTACATCTAGGGATGTCGTTATATAGCGGTCGTATCTCAGAGGTAAAGTAGAAGCGGGGGCGAGATGGGTGAGCTTTCGTCTCCGTCCTCCAACGACGAGCTCCTGATCCTCCCAGTCTCCCTGCCAATCGTCGCGTCTTGCTCTCGACCTTCCGTTTGGAAGATGAAACGCACCAGTCCGAGAACATTCCAACCAAACCCCGCTGAGAATCGGTGGCTGCTTTGCGTGAACATAGTATCAAAAAGGCGTTGGATGCGAAGCACCGAAGAACAGGAGGGCGAAGAACAGGTGGGTCTTGTTTCGGTGGTGAAGGTCGTCCGGCGAGCAGGTTGTGGGTGGGTGTTTTGGTGCGAGGGGTACAAGGAGAGTGTACGTGATATGTGAGAAGAGGTAGGGGTGAGGAGAGATGTGGAGAAAAGGGAGAAGAGTAAGGGAGGGAGGAGGAGGTCATGGCTGTTCTGTTAATGGGTCGAGGGATGTGGGCAGAGGTAGCTCTAACAGAAGATAGGGTGGGCCTGAGGATGGAGAGATAATAAAAGAGGTCAGCACGCGAAGACCATTCGGACGAGAGAGCGAGACGCGCGGAGACTCACCTGACGGTCAAGTCGCTGAAGACGTTCTCCTTGTTGGATGCCTTGTAGGGAACAGAGGGAAGTCCCATCTGATAGGTCCTCGAAGATTTGCTGATGAAATAAAGCGGAAAAAGAGAGGGAAGGAAAGGTCGGTCAACTCGTTCAAAGATCGACGCGTCGAGTCGAAGTCGAGAAAGACGACTTACTCCTCGAACACAGACCCCCTCTTCTTCGATGCTCCACCCTCCAGCTTCAGCAACGCCATCTCTGAGTCCGGGACTCCCAGGACCCCCACATCAACGTTCTTCGCCAAGCTCCCAGGTCCATCCGAAGTCTTCCTCCTTCCCCATCCAGGCTTCGATCTCCTTACGTCTGAGCTCACTCTTCTCGCCTTCTTGGTCGTCGACGTCGCTTCTCCCGATCCCGATCCAACCCAAGGAACCTTGAGAGGGCTTCCAGGGACGATGATGTCGAGGGTAGGAGGAGGCGAAGGAGCTCTCTCTCGAGCGAAGAGAGCCAACTTGGCTGAGAGAGGAGCGGGAGGGAAGTTGTGGAGCAGAGGGGAAGATCCTCCGAACTTGGTTGGGAGAGGCAAGGGTCGTTTGTACTTGAGCTTGACGGGGACGGCGAGGGATTTGTTGGCGAGGAGTGAGAAGAAGTAAGGTGAGGCAAGTTGTCGAGAGTCGGTGCTTGAGGAGGATCGTCGGTGCTTGAGGAGGGAAGAGTGCGAGGGAGAGGTGAGAGGGAGGGAGAGGTAGGTCTTGCTGGAGTGTTCGACAAACTCCTTGACGGCTTTGGCTTTGGTGGGAGGTTGAAAGTCTAGAATGAAGCGAGCGAGGAGGAGGAGTCAGTGAAAGCTCTCGACGTGTCGCGGAACAAAAAGGGACCGAAGTCGTCGAACTCACTCGCCATCAACGCGAACGAGAACTCGGTATCCCTCCACTTAGCCAGAGACTTCCCATGCTCGTACTTCGCGTCCTTCTCCCACTCGTGCCACCCCCTCATCGCCCCCATCGCATCCGGATCCTCGTCGTAAGCAGCGATGTCGGGCTCTCGTCCGTGGATGTATACGGACGAAAGGAACGCGCTGTCGAGGTTCCCAGTCGAAGGAGGCGAAGGCGACCTGGAAAGACCAGGAAGACTTCCGCTAGGGTCTCGAAGGGAGTTGATGGATCTCTCCTCGTGGACCGTAGCTTGAATGACAACGGGTCCTGCTGCTCCTGAGGTTCGTCGATGATGACCTGCTCCTTGGTCGGGAGTTCGAGATCGAGTGTTGACTCCGTCGGAGGCGGCGAGGGAGACGACGAGGAGGTTGAGATCGAGGGAAAAGCGGTTTCTTTGAGCGTAGGAGGACTCCGAGGCGGAGGAACTGGTCATAAGAGGAGTGTCGGGAGGAGCGGGACTGAAGACGAGGGTGGAAGGTCGAGATCGATTGTTGTTGTTCTTGTTCCTCGAGGGAGATCTCTGTTTGTTGACCTTTTGAGAGGTGGATGACGACGATGAGGTATTGGTGCTAGACCCGAGGGCATCCGACATTGAGAGCTCTGCGGAAGAAGAAGCGAAAGTCCCGAGGGAAGGAAGTCAGTTCGAGCGGACGCGTCGGAACACGGCCAAAGAAGAATGAAGCCGCGACTCGCCTTGCGAAGAGAAAGAAAGATACTCTCCTTCCCCAACCAATACACTCTCTTCCAAGCTAGGTCTCTCCCTCATTCCCTTCGTAGGCATCTTGGACGATTGAAGAGTCTCCGCCGTCTGTTGGAAGGTGGCGACTCGCAGAGAGGTCTTACGTAGTAGCTTAGTAACGCGTCTCGTTCAGTCCCCTCGTTAGTAACCCTTCTTAGTAACCAACTGCTCTGTAAGCTACCTTCAGATCACGTGACCATTTCCATAGTATATAAACCTTTCGAGTAGCCAGCTTTATACAAGAAGCTTGAAACCACATCCTGCAGACATCCCGAAGCTCAAGTGGACGACCCAACAACACCGTCGACCTCTCCCCTGCAGCCTTCGAGCTTCTATCGACGAGCCTGGCCTTCCTCGGGGACTCCTCCTCGTCGGTCCGTGGGACCGCCTTCCTCTTGATCCGGGGAGGGAGACGTAAGAAGCGACGACCTTCCTTCGCTAAATCGGATCTCTGCTCGGCCGCTCGTTGGTTGTTGGAGAGAGGGAAGGTGGACTGGTGAGATTCGAAGGATTTGGCGTTGGATCCGTTGGTGAAAGCGGTGATAGAGAAGAGCTTGACTGCTCTGAAACGAAAGGGAGGACGCGATGCGAGGACTCAGTCAACGATCTGCTTCGCCGGAACTGAACGATTTAAACAGAGCTCCAATCACTCACTGATCAGGCGAGAACATCCTATCCCCAAGACCAGGTCTAGCAATCCTGCTCGTCGAACTCGTCTGAGAATCGATCGAGCTCTGCTGTGGTCGATGCCTCGCCCAGTCAGTTCGACCGGTGCTCGATCTCTGCGAGTTGAGCTTCTGGTTCCCATGAGCGTAGGGTCTAGGTCATTGAACAGCGAGACGGGAGGTTCAGGAGGAGGAAGAGCACCTCCGACGGCGACGGTGAAGGCGATGGACGACTGCCTTCGATGATGCTGTCGGAACGCGGTGTCTCCTCCTCCTTCCTTGAACGAGAAGTTGGATCCTGTCGACTCCGACGAGAAGTTCCTGTTGTGACGAGTCTTAGACGTCGATAAGGATTCTCCGAGATTGAGGATGGCTCCGAGGGACGACTGAGTGACGGCACTGAAGGTCGAATCCATTCTCAAACGCGATAGATCGTCCTCGTCGTCCTCCTGGCGTTGCTGCTGCTGGTATCCGAGCGACCTCGACGACTCGTTCATCGTCTCCGAAGGTAAATTGAACGTGAGGGGATCTGGAAATCCTCCTGAGATGACTCGACCGACCGATGAGATGGACGCGAGACTGGTGATACTGTCCTGGACGGCTCCTCCTCCTCCACTTCGACGATGAGTTCCCTGTCGACGTTTTCGCTGCTTCGAGCTCTTGTTCGAGACCATCGAGAACCTTCTGGTATCGAACTCGGGATCCGTGTCGACGTCCATATCCGTTTCGGACGAAGAGGGAGAGCTGAGGTTGAGGAACGACGTGTCGGGGACGAAGGTCGAACGAGGAGGGGAGCTGGTACACTAGCTGTGGGTGGGGCTGAAGAGAGGGAAGGAGTAGGCCAAGTCATGCTGGACGTCAAAGGTGACCTCAGTTCTCGCTTCTACCTTCGTAGAAAGAGGTCACGACTCGATGCGACGAACGTGTTGCTCTCACTTCGTTCCGCCGACGACGCGTCGGACTTTCGTCGGACTCCGTGAACATCTGTACAGTCTCCCTTCCGACGCTGCTACCCGTCTTCTCCAACACCACCTCCGAAAGTTGGGTCCTTCGATGACCACCTGATTCGGCTCCGGAACATCATCCTCATCTCCGTTTCCAGCGTAAGAAAGCTCCGAGAGCTGGCTCGAGCACGGCTCTGATTGGAGCGGAATGGAAAGGCGGCGCGGAGAGGTCGTGCGATAGAGGAGAGCGGTGTAGGAGTAAAAGGGAAGTTTAGAAAGGAAGAAGGAACAGATGAAACGGATGAGAGGAAGAGATTCACGAACAGGATGGGAAGGTGAGTGGTAAGTAGTGAGAGTGAAAGGGAAGTATCATGAAGGGAGAAAACAAATGGAATGGATGAAAGGAAGTGAAACGCAAACAGGATAAAAATCTGAGACGTCACCTGCTTCTTGACCTCGACGTTTTTGAGTTCTTCGAAGCAGTCACTACACTCGTGTCCATTCATCACAGCTCTGGAGACGGCGAGAGAGTAGCACGAAGTCTGTTAAAAAGTTTGGAAGATGCGTCAATCGGATTCCCTTAGATGATCTTCAGACCAAGGGCTGTCTGTACGTGCTCACCTTCTCTGCTGTGCTCGTAAGGCTGACTCCTTGGCCCTGAGCTGTAGCTCTAGTGTCTTCAGGTCTGCAGCGAGGTCTTGCAGGTCAGCCTCCTTTTTGGCAAGCAGAACTCTAGTGGATTGGCTGTTCGCGCGACAGGAGGCAAGAAACAGGCGTATGTTAGCTGGGAGAGCAGGTTCGATCTGGCTTGACAACCCATCAGACGTCAAAGAAGAGTGGACTGACTCAGAAACAGATCGAGTGGCCAGCATCCATGATGCGACGGCAGGATGAGCAAGAAGACTTGTTGCAGACGGTCGTCGGACTGGCTGTAAGACGGCAAGATGTTAGACGAGGCAGTATCTGGATGCAAGTGTCAAAGCAAGTATGGCTCACGTTCTCTCCCAACAGTCTCAGCACTATGATTTCTAGATCCTGCGAGTACTGTTTGGGCAGTATCAGCTGAAATGCTCGCTCAGCCCCTGTGTTGAGCTTCCGAGTAGGGGATCTACAGCAGAAAAAAGTTTGGTCAGAAAGGCTGCTCATTCTTGCAATGCGATTTGGCTTAGGCGTCTCCGTCTCTTACTCACTTGAGGGACGCCATCTCGTATCCAAGGCAGCCAAGACCGTACATATCTGTTTTGGCGTCGTAGGGAAGACCTTTTTCAACCTCCTGTAGAACAAAATGAAAGAGGTCGCGGGTCAGCCGACAATGTAGTTGCTTAATCAGTGGAAGAGCGGTACTACGTACAGGAGCGAGGTAGCCAGGTGTCTGTAGGAAACCCAGACCGTTGTTAACGAGAACGAACATCAATATCTGAACGTGCAGCAAACGGGTTTTGAAGTCTTTGAGCTAGTCAAAGAACACCAAAACTCACTCCAACAAGAGAACGCGTCAAGATCTGGTTTCTGTCCAGGAGCTTCCCAAGTCCGAAGTCTGCCAGTTTTACCACGCCGTCACTGTCGAAAAGCACTATGCTCATGAGGTAAGGTCAGTAAAGTAAGCAGCCCTTAATACTGGGTATCTCTTCATTTTGGCTTGGATGAAGGCTGACGTACCATTCTCAGGCTTGATGTCCCGGTGAAGGATCGCGCCTCTTGTCGAAGTCGGGGTGTGGCAGTAGTGTAGAGCGAGGGTGAGGCTTATGACGATATTCTGGATTGCTCCTTCGTCAACGTAAACACTGAATCAAATTTGTCAGGTGCGCCTTACTGACGAAGGGGAACAAACGGCGTAGCAAGGAAGGCTCACCCTTGACTTCGGTGACTGTTGATGAAGGTGTGAAGATCCCCTTTCGCGCAAAACTCCATGATGATGTTCTTCGTAAGGGGTGTTTCGATGTAGTCCTCAAAGCGGACGATGTGGACGTGATCAAGTTGTCGAAGGAGCTGGACTTCCACGGTGATTGCGTGTGTGAAGGCTACGTCCAACCTGGCAGGGACCTTCATAGTTTTGACAGCAAAGAGCTGCGAAAAGATACCAGGCGTCAGCATGGATATTAACCTCTGGGTATCTGTGGAAGAAGAATTCGAAACGACAGAAATTAAGCACGTGAGGACCCACTTTCCGATCTGAGCGACGCTGAGCTTTGTACACTGTTCCAAATCCGCCTTGACCGAGTTTCTTCGTCAAAGCGTACTGAGATCGAAGATCATCTGTGACTTGCATGAGTGCTGATTCGTTTGCAGGGACAGAAGCAAGAAAGGAGATCAGTCCCTGCGTCGACAGCAACCATGCATCAGACGGAGGCCACAAGACGAGCAGCCGATGGATGGACGTACAAAAGTGGAAAAGGACGAATAAGTTTCTAGACTTGAGGGAGACGACAATCAGTGGACTGCAAGGGTGAGGGCAGGGGCAGGAAGGTGAGATGTGCGGCGGGTAGGTGGGATGGTTGGTAGAAAGGGCTGATGTGTCGAAGGAAAAACGTCCATACCGCAATTTATGAAAGGGAACAGGGCGAAGCTGTGATGAGTGCGGAGTGAAGGTCAAAGGGAACGAGGATATGAAGGGGAAGGGGAAGAGTCGAGGCAGCCGGTAGACGAAGCACATGAAACGCGTAAGGGTGAGGATGAAAGGGGACCGGTGATCGATCAGCGCAGGCTGGCTATCTGTCCCCTTCATCTCCTTCGCTTCGATTTTCGCCCTTGTACCGTAATTCTTTGTCTCTGCCCCTGCTGACCTTTGAGTCGTTTCAGCGTGTCCTCTCACTTTGTTCTACCCTTCCTTTGTGCGGTGTCAACGACTCAAAAGCGTCCCTCCTTCCCTTTGCTTTCGACCTTCATCTGTCACACCTCCCTTGATCTACATCCCCCGCTACCTTCGCACTTCCCACCTTCCACACTCAAAAACAACCGCTCTTTAACCCTCCCTACTCTCGATGTCTGCCTTCAACATCCTCCGCCCGACCTTGCAGTCCCTCTCCGTCGAAGAGCCATCTTTGGTCTCCCTTGCCAACTCGGTCTACGAAACCCTCCATGCCAGCAAAGGGGACAAGGTTGCACACAACGCCGCAAGGATGTACCTTGCTATGATCGCCGGCCTTGAGCAAGCAGGGCTCATGACGTCGAGCTGCGCTCCCAGCATCTGGATCCAAACATCGACTGGCAACTACGAAGTGCGTATCAGAATCTCTCTCGTCCCCTGCTTGACAGATGAGCTGACTTCAACCTTTCACCACGCTTATTAAGATCTGCCTATCGCCCGAACAGGATGATGATGGATCGGACGGAAACAACTCTGAGATGGAACTCGATGATGTTGAAAGGCAGTCGCGGGCTTACGTGAGTGCTTTCTTTGTTGCCCCCTGACCAGCTTTACGCGGTGAGAGTGATCGCTAACTGCATCGTGCTCATTTTCAAAGCTCACCCAGCAACCAGCAAGGACAAGGAAGCAGATCGGAGCGTCCAAGTCTGTAAAGCTTCTCAACACTCTCCAACTATTCGACTTCAGCACTCTTCCTGCAGCGCAGACGCGGGAGCGAGCATTCTCAACAATCCCTTGGACCGGTGGGGCTGTCAACGGTACTGGCCCGGCTGGCGTCGGAGTCTTCGCAAGTAGACGTCGCCTTAATCTCTCCTCTGGGTCGGCTGGCGTCCTCCTTACGCTCTATCGATCGACTCGACAGACGGAGCCGATGTCTTACGGTTGCCAACAACTGGGCCTACTACGACCTTGGAACCGTGTACAAAGCATTCTGTATGGTAAGTCGACCTTTCCGTCCTGTGTTTAGCAACCTTGTTTTGTCCAACGACTTCTGACCTTTGACGCTGTGTCGTGTCCTTTTTTTTGCAACCATCTGCAGTCATCAAAGGAGGACGTCACTTCAGCGTGGGATTCCAAACCGGAGCAAAAACGTCTCATCGACCTGGTCCTCGCTCATGGCGACATGGCGGACTACATCAAGAGCGGCAACGGCAACAGCAGCGGTACTTCGAGAGAAGCCATCAAGAAGCGGCTTCAACGGGCTCGCAAGTTCCTCATGATCGTCGAGCTCTTCGGGACAACAGTGCTCAACGCAGCTCCCGACGTCTCGGTCTCTCCTCTGGATCTTGTTAGCTTGCAACTGCTTGCGGGTCTGGTTCACGAAGGCAACGGCAACCGGATCGTTGAAACCATTAGGCGGAAGATCAGTCTCGTTCGATGAGAGAGGAGCACAAGGTAAGTCTCTTTGTTCGTTTCTTTTTTAAATCGCGCTGGTTCAGGGAAGATTTCACTTATCTGATTGGCGCCGTTCTTGTGGTTCAGCTTTCGATGCTACGTCGACCGGACGCAACAACATTCTCTTGCACAAGTTAGAGTCTACTTCCACGTCGTTTTTTTTCTTTTTCCTTTTTGACTTCTTTACCCCTCCTAGTTCCGTCCATCTGTTAAACTGCTCTGTTCGCTTGATCCCTTTTTACTCCTACGTCCTTATCCGTAACCCAGCCGTAATGTTTCGGCCCTCACACTCTTCTGTTCTTACTCAGTTTTATTTGGCTGATCTGCCTTCTGTACATAGGGCTAACTTCGTTCTTAGACATCTCGATGTCGTATAGCTCTCAAACACTCGTGAAGGAGAGTCGTAGAGAGAAACGGAGGGAGGCGGAGAGGGAGAGGTAAGCGATAAAAGCTAGTCTGGAAGGTGAGGTCGAAGGAGAATGGGCAGAACGACGAGAAATGGTTGGGGAGAGAGAAAGGGGAAGACTGACCGATTTCGATGGGAGGAGTGAAAGTGATCGTGATCGAGAGCTGCGGAGTGGGAGCATTGGGTAGCGAATGGGAATAGATTCAATTCGTTGATGAGGGTGGTTTGAGTGACGGGGGGAAAGGGGTGGATTCGGAGGGGGTGGTGGAGGGTGATGGAGAGGTTGACGGCGGGTCTTGTGCCTCGGAAGAAACGAAGGAGGGCGAACTGTTGAGTTCCTTGGATGGCGGCCGTCCAGGGGACGGATTGGCGGCCTTGGAGGGTGAGGGAGGCGAGGGAGGGCCAGGCGGCGCCGAGGATGCTCCAGATCGAGTTTTGAACTTGGAATGTGATGGGTTCGGAGGGGTGGAGGATTACCTTGAAGGAGAGTCGGACCGAAGTTGGGGAGAGAGCAGGGAGGAGACGCTCGAAGTGACCGAGCTCGTTCCAGGATCTCGTTCGGACGACGAGCTCTTTGAGTTTGAAGACTTGGTTTGCTGTGGGTGAGAGGGAGGGGAACGCTCGGTCGTGGAGGACGAACCAGTGGTAACCGTCGCCGTCGACGTGGAAAGAGGACGGTTGAAGGAAAGTTGAGACGTGTTGAGCGGGGTAGGAGATCTGGGAGGAAAGAAGGTTGAAGGTCAGCGGTGGTTAGAGGGGATTGGAGACTTACCCTGATTTTGAGGAACAAGTAAGCCTGTCGGATGTCGAGCTCGAAGGGTGACGTGTAGAGGTCCTTGAGGATTTCGTTGACGAATGATTTACCGAGGGAGCGAGCCACGAGGGCGAGATCGGGGTTGTCGAGAAAGTGGAAGATGTAGAAGATAAGCTCGTTGGGGAGACGAGGAGGAGGGCGGTGGTGGGGGTTGCGTAGGGTGTAGTGGGTGGCTTCCTAGAGAGACGGCGAAGGGAGGGTGAGAGTGGGGTTCGGAAGCGAGAGGGGTGCAGGGTGGGAGGGAAAGGCCGAGTTGAGAAAACGAACCTTGCAGGGGACGGCAGCTTTATCGCTCGAAAACATGCAGAACGGGAGTCACCTCCGTCTTGACAGTCAAACCAGGATCGTCTAGTGAGCCTGCGAAGCTGATCCGGCCCTACCACACTCCAAGAAGAGCAAAGGATGGTCGAGAGGGATCTTAGCGGGCCAGAGACGCGTGCTGGTTTCGCCTCGAGTGGTCCTTTTTTTTCTTCCAGAATCATGAGGTCCCACTCGGCTTCTCACTCAAAATCTCCACGACCTTTCGTTTCGGCCAAAACATCGAAATCACAGGTTGCAGAGACGTGATTGATGATTCGGACGCGTCCGAGCCCAAGGAACCACCCCTATGTTTTTCGTCCTGGTTGGATCGCACCTTCCTTCCACTTTGGGTCACTCACCCTCTTTTTCGTCGAGACCCGATCAACCATCAAGCAATATTGTGTAGAGGACGCAACCACCAACACCCAATCTTCCGCTGCGAGCTACCCGTTTCATCTTCCTCTCTTCCTCTCAGCACCGTCTTCGTTTGCCCCATGAAACCAATCATGTCTCCACTCAGCCCCGGCCCCTTCTCGCTCGCTTGCCAGTGCCAGCCTGAAGTTTACGTTTTGGCAAAGAGCCCAACTCTTCCGAGGACAGAAGCCTCTGCGAGAGCTCCTTTCGAAAGGTCCGAACTGGCTGAATCGTATTCAAGTATCCAAGGGGAAATAGAGCGCAGGAAGGTAAAGCTAGGTCGGTGGGTCGCGTCGCTTGCGCAAACCCCACAGCCGAGGCACAAAAACAGGTCAGCAAGACCTTCTTCCAATCCGAACAAACTTCCTACCCAAGCCGTGGTCACGCAGCTCTGCATACTGCAGGACAATGGGTCAGGCAGAAGAGCATAGCGGAACCGATACGAACTGTGACGAGATCGCGACGCTCACCGAAAGAGGAAAACTATACGAAGCAAGAAGGCATCAAGACACAAACACCAGCGCGCAGCGAACTGTCAGCCTGCATATATCCCGCGAAAAGTTCTGTCTCCCCTTTACATTGAATTCCCCCCCTCAGTTCAACCGCCCGTCCCTCCACCCCGAATCGGCCTCTCCTCCCCTCCCCTCCGCGGCGCGCACCTCGCCACCTGCGCGGTCTCCTCTGCGAAAGCTGCGCCAATCTTCTCGCCCCCATCCGTCATACGCCCTCGTACGACATATTGGACCTAATGCTACTCTCGCGGCGTTCGCCCTTCCGCTTCCGTTTTCTCTTCTCCCCCGTCCTGTCCTCCTCTTCTCCTCCTCCACCTCCGAGTCTCCTCTGTCAAGGTCCCGCTCTTCCCCACCGCAATCATATCGTAGATCCGCAACGTTCATCGGGGATCGTACAGTACCGCATCGTAAGATAATCAACAGCCAAAGAATCAAAACCAACCTCCCCCCCCCCCCCCGCCCTCCATCCACCGTCGTCGTCAGATCAAAGACTTCGTAAAGTATCGTAAGGTATCGGCTCGTGCGCATGAGAGAGAAACTGCCACTAAGCGCCTATGTGGGCTCGTGAACTACCAACAGACAATAGACTGAGCGTTCGTGATCGTCAATCAAAGGTACTAAAGGAAACAAGAGCAAAACAGATCCCCCCAACCCCTCCTCCAGCTCGCCACGTCCCCTCTCACTCCATCAGGAACGGCCTCAACGGCAGCACCTTCAACTCCTGCTCCGACGCCTTCGGTCCGAACGCACACTCGCACTTCAACGTCCCGTCGTTGATGAGGTTCCTCGAGTCGATCAACTCCAAAGAGTTTCTCGCGATGGCGAAGGTCTGGTGGCCGTTCCAAACGATGTGAGGGACGTAGGCCTTCGTGACGATGGACGTTCCTGGTTCCTGCGCGATCGATTTCCACCTCCTGCTCTCCGCTCCTGGTAGATCGAACGGCGCGACGACGGATCGGCGGTGATCCCAGACTTCCTCGCATGGCGACTCGTCCTCGTTGATCTCGACTGCCTTGAAAGCTCCCTCCCCGAACGTGTCGGCGTCCTCGAGGTCGTGGTACTGCTCGAGCGAGGCATCCGAAGCCATGGCGCCTTTCACTGAAGTTTCCACAGTTAGAACGGGGGTTAGGTCTCGAAACCCTGGATTCCCCGGCTCCCCCTCCCTCCCCCCATCTCTCTCAGGACTAACGGGTTCTGAGGTCCTCCGTCAAACTCTTCATGCCTCTCGGGCCCAGTCCGAACCAGATCTTTGCTCCCGAGCCGTCCTCTCCTCCGTAGATCATGGTGCTGGTGGATCCGAGGTTGAAGCCTTCCGCGTGGAGACTCGTATAACTCCCTCCAAACGGATCCACGAAGGCGGCGTACTCGTTGACTCCGATGATAGGGTTGTTGGGTTCGAGGACCTTGTTCAAGGACGTTTCTCCTCTCAGACTGATGATCGAGAAGTCGTCGAGGCGGTTGACCTCGAAAGCTGCTCGAAAAGAGAAGTGCGACAACGGTCAATCTCTTTCTCCCACCCCTCGCCTACCCCCTCCCTGACTGCTCCGTCGACTTACGAGTCATCTCCTCGTTCGATAGGTCTGTTGGTAAGAAGGCGAGGCTAGATTTGCTTCTCCTCCCCAACTCCTTCCGCAGTTGAACTCACATATCCCCGTCGTCCCGACCACCCCAGCAGCTCCGTTACTCCACGAACCCACCGCGATCTTCACCAAACCAGCAATCCTCTTGTTCTCCTCCTCCTTGTTCTTCGACACCGGAAGCATCTGGACGTCCGCCTCCTCCGCCAGGTGCCTCATCCGCTCCTCCGACTCCTTCTTCGTCAACGCAAACAACTCCTGCACACTAATCAACAGTGGCACCTCACTCCCCACTCCCTCTCCCTCCCACCTCCACTCCATCCCTCTCTCCCTCTTCCACACCAGCATCATCACCTCCAGCAACCTCCTGACGCAGGGGTCGCTCTTTCCATGCATCGCCGAGTTTCTCGCCTCCCTCACCGTCTTCTCAGGTCCGTAGAAGAAGGTTGGACCAGCTGCGTACGTCCTCCTCGTCCCCATCGTTCCCTTCGGCAGGGAGATATCGCCATCGATTGAGAAGGTGCTCGGCCCCTCGTCGTCGTCGTCGTCGGGCTTGGAGGACGACGACTTCATCCTGGGGTCGTGGACGCCGGCGGTCGAGGAAGGAGAGGCCGTTTCTGGGACGATGCTGCTGTTGTCCTCCATCTCCTCGTCGTCGATGGCGTTGTTGTCGGCGGTGACCGGAATCCCTGTGGCGGGAGCGACGGAGGAGGAGGAAGCGACGGAGGAGGTGACGTGGGAGGTGGAAGCGACGTTGGAGGTCGAAGCAAGGTTGGCGGCGACGTTGGAGGCGATGTTGGAATTGGAAGCGACGTTGGAGGTGATGTTGGAGTTGGAAGCGACGCTGGAGAGCGGCGAGGAGTTGGCTTTCGAGGATGGGCTGGGGTAGGAGAGTTCCGGCTGCTTCACCGGCGAGACGACGTCCAACTGGAAGTTCCACAGGTTCACCAGGAAGTTTTCCATCTCGGCCTTCAGTGTCTTCCTAGGGTCTGTTCGGCCAAGGTCTCGCATCCTGTTTGCGAATCGAGAACAGTCGGTCAGCGGGTTTTCCTCTCCCACCCTTCCACCCCACTCGCCGAGCGTCCTCCTTCCCGTCCCTCGTTCCGTGAACTCGCGCAACTCACGATGTGACTCCACCACGCAGAGAGCTCCACTCTTGAGTAAGATCCACTGGTCTCTCTGGCTCCGAGCGGTACTTGTTCTTCATCCTGTGAGTCAGAACGAAGCGTCGTCAGATTCTCTCCGTCTCCCTCTCCCTCCGCCCCGCCCCCTTCAACTTCGCCCTTCCAAAACCTGTACTCACCCTTTAGTGTTCTCCAAGGTAGCCTTCGTCTCCGCCGTCTCCACCGTCACCGCCGCCCAAGGCGCTCCCACCCTCGCCATCACCAGCTCTGCCGTTTCCGTCTCCTCGATCCGTTTCGGGCTGTAGGACGTGTTCGACGGCTTCAGTGGACCTCCGAGGACGTCGAAGTCGTAGTGATGTTGCCAGCCTTGCGGCTCTATTTCCAGACCGTGGGATTTGACGACTGTATTGGTTGGTAACCCACGCCAATGGCGCAAAGTCAGTTCGCTCGCGTTCTTCTCACCTCCCCCCGACACCCCCTCTTCCTGTACTCACTGTTCGTATATGTCTCCATCATCGCATTCGTCACCGAGATCTCCTCCGGATTCGACTTCCTCTTAGCCTTCACCAACAAATCCTCCCTCAACTCCACCAGCTCCGTCTCCAACCCCACCGCCTCCCTCTTGTCCTCCCCCCTCTCCGATCCCTCCTTCTCCTTCCATATCTTCTCCTCCGGCCCTTCTCGTGCCAATCTCCTCGCGACCTCCCAGTCGAACATCTCCATATCCTCCTTCCCCAACCTCCCCTCCATCAACCCCTTGAGCTGGAGCCACTCCCTCTCCAAGAGCCTCCCCCACCTCAAGGCATCCGTCGCCTCCTTCGCTCCGAGCCTCTCCTTAGATCCCTTGGGTCTCGATGCTTTGGCGTCCTCGTAGGCGAGGATGATTCCGTGCGCCTTGTCGTTGAGCTTCAGTTTCCGTATGAAGTCCCCGAAGCTCCTTACACCTTCCTCCGTCGCCCACTTGGCTCCCTTCCAGACCTTCCAGACCTCCTTCACGAACGGCTTTAGTTTGATGCAGTCGTAGCCGTTGTCGTCGTCGTCGTCGTCGTCGTCGTCGGGCGCACTTCCTCCTCCTCCCTCACCTCCCTTCGACGCGTCGTCCCTCCCGTTCTCCTCGTCTCCCTCCTCCTTCTCGTCTCCTTCCTCTTTTCCCGAATTCCTTCCGCTTGACGCTCCCTCCCCATTCGAGGAAGTAGTCGATGCTCCTCCCTTGGTTGTCGTCGTCGTTGGCTCTGGTTCGTCGGCGTCCGAGTCCTTCTGCTCCTCCTCCCCTTCGACGATGAAGACGTCCCGACCCTTCCACTTATCCTCCTTACTGAACCGATCCTTCTTGGCACTCCCTTCGGCCTCGCTGGACTCATCGATATCCACGAAGCCTGCGTATCCATCCTCTCCCTCCTCCCTCTCATCCGCTCCCTTCCTTCTCCTCTTCTTCTTCTGCGGCTGGACCACCTGGTCCACTTCTGTTTCTTCCCCGTCTTCGAGGGCCTCTTCCGTGTAGTTTACTCTCGGTTTCCTCTTGGCAGCGGACATGCTTCTTGGGGTTTGGCTTGACGGAGGGGGAGAGGTTGAGCGAGAGAGACGGGAGGAGGGAGTGGGATTGAGCTGTTTGGGGAGGAGGAGCGATGGCGAGGGGATAGGTGTGAAGCGAGGAGGGCTTTCTTTTCGGGAGGAGAGAAGGAGCTGGTTCCTTGCGACGAGACTGGTTGGAGGAGTTCGAGAGGTTGATGGGTGGACGGTGAAGGAAACGATTCAAGAGCCGGTGGGGTTTGAGGTCGAGAGGGTAGGGCTGAGGGAGGTGGAGATGGAGATCGAGGAGGGAGCGTAAGGTGAGCTTCGACGTTTTCGGAAGGACTTGTTTCCTCGAACGATGGCTTCTTCTGTAGGGTTCAACGTTCCAGCGAGGACAAGTATATCAGTACTCCGTTCCCCTGTAGCGATCACGTCCAATTCTGCCCTCGAAACATGGTGCTTCTTCCTTCCCTTCCTCCCTTGAGCTCTTCCCTTCCTTCCTTCCTCCTCCTTCCCTCCTCTTCTCCTCCCTCTCCCTCTCCCTCTTCCTCTCCCCTCACCTTCCCAGCCCTCATGTTCACCCCGAGGATACCTCAGAACTCACCAGCGGGTTGTTGGCGATGGATGCAGCGAAGAAAGCAAGCTGTAGGCAGCGCCGTGAGAGATCGGGAGTCGTGGTTGGAGGTCAGACGAATTTCGCGAGTCCCCCAAACTTCCACTTTGGGGCGGCTTTCACCCTTTGTTTTCCTTCGACCTCCTTTCTTTTATTTCTCTTCGGCCCCCTGGCGTGTATAATATACTATTCCCTGATCTACCTTCTCTCTCACCCTATCGACCCACCTGTGGTGCCTCCCCTCCTCCCAAACGCAAGGAATCTCGTCCCTTGCCTCTCCCACTCTCCCCTCCGCTCCGCTTCTCGCATCCCGTCCTCCTGTCTTTCTCCCACCCACCTGCCTCCATCGAGCCTTATCGACGCAGGCACAAAGGGTTCGACTCTCCGAACCCTACCGAAGCGAAATCAATTCAACGTACCGTGAGGGCAGCTAGCCTCGCGACTAACGAACGAAGCGCGGAACAGGGTTGCGGAGACCAAAAAGCTAAGAACCAGATCAAACAGACGAAACCAAGAACTCTCAAATCGCAAGAGCGAGATCGACGAGTCGAAGGCACGCAATCTCCACTCCGCCCTTCGCCAGTCGCTTCTCCCCTTAGAATATCAAACTCCAGCCCTCCCAAGCTCATTTCCACTACTCCTCAGCCCCCTCTACGACATGATCCAAGTCGATCCCCAGCCTCTCCCCCTCGGATTCCGAGACGTCCTTGAAGTTTCTCTCCGACGCGACGTACGTACTCGGACTGCATTGCAGATTCTCTCACCGCCTCACGCCCCAAAAGCTTCTTCTCTTCCCCTCTTGCTTGTCCGCCGCTGCGCATCGTCTCGGATCATGTGATGAGGTCGAAGGCTCCCCTAGAAGATTGAAGAAAGAGGAAGCGACCATTGTGCCGATTCAGGTCGTCTCCTTGGTCGCGCCCACTTCGCTTTCAGCTCTGTCTGCCGGTCAGTTCAGACACCTTAGAGCAGCGGTTATGTATACTCCGTGGTCTCCAGTGCCATGTCGTAGAATGAACCTGTCGTTCCATCGCCTTGATCTTCTGGTCCGACCGACGCGTTGTTCCAGGTGAGAATGTCAACGTCCGTCCTCACCTGCCGCTCCGAGGATAGGGCTAATCCCACCCTTCAGTTCGGAGCTTGATCTTCTCTGGATGTACCCTCAGTTCTTCGAGCTGGAGAAATGCGTTCCTCGCTTCCACCACTCCTCAAAAGGGAGGAGGACACTGGCCGACTCACCTAGTGTTAGAGAAGTGAACAAAAGGGCCAGATAAATGCCTTCCAGCTTACCCGGTCAAACAGCGTCAGGTCGGTACATTACGAAATAAGTGAACACGACTCCTCAGGAGAGGATCGAAAGCAAGGCGAAACTCAAACAGATGAAAGTCTAAAATCCACCCCTTGACCTTTGTCCTCCCTCTTCCCGATCCAGCCTTCACGCCCGCTCCCAGACCTCTGCAGGCTACCCCATCTCTCAGTTCACGAACCTTTCAATTCATTTCAGTAGCTTCAGCCCTTCGCACGTCGCCCGCCCCGCCCGGCTCCCTGCCCGCAACCCGCCTTCCCTCCGCCCTCGAGCAGCCTACGTATCGTTTACCCTTCCCTCACGTTCACTACCCTCGTCCCCCTTGCCAAGCACAACCCAGCTTCAAGCATATCTTCGATCGTATTACAAAAGTGTTCGTCAAGCATCTTAAAGTATCGGTACGTAGAAAATGAACGTCCGTCAAAGCAAACTAAAACTACTGGGTCTTCAACTCGTACAGAGGAAGCTCCCTCCACCCGCCCTTGTCTCCAAACGAACACTCGCACCTCCTCTTCGCGCTCGCGACCTTGTCGATCTCCGTGATCCCGACGACGTTCCTGTTGATCACGAGGGATGGCCCATAGTTCCAGACGAAGTGAGGAACTTCGCTCCTGACGAAGACGTTCGTCCCGGGTTGCTGGACGATCACTGTCCACTTCCTCTCCTCCGAACCAGCGAGATCGAAGGTGCTGACGACGTTTTGGTGATGTTCCCAGACGTGCTCGCACGGGAGATCCTCCTTGTCGATGTCGCTCCTCGTGAAGGGACCCTCCCAACCCACCAGATGATCCTTTCTATCGTAGTAGGTCGTGAGTGATTCCTTGTATGGAAGGCTTCCCTCGACTTCCGCCCAAAACCATCGAACCGTTCCCGTTAGCTCATCTCCCCAGTCCGTCTGTCGACTTCCTATCTTGGACACTCACGCGACCGTACAGCCTCCATCAGCGCCTTCCTCTTGTCGAGAGCGTCCTTCAGCGTGAAGTAAACCCTGGCGCCCCATCCTTCCTCTCCTCCGTACAGCAGCGTGCTGGTCGAACTCAGGCTGAACTCCTCCTCGTGGAGCTGCGAGAAGCTCCCTCCCCAGGGATCGAGGACGGCGCTGTAGTCGGCGAGCTCCTCGATCGAGTCCTCCTCTTTCTTCGGAGTCCTGAGGATGGTTCGGAGCGTCGTCGTTCCCTTGAGATCGAGGCTCGTGTAATCATCCACCCAGTCGATCATCGGCGCTGTTCAGACACACGAAGTTTATTCACAGTCAGCCTCTCTCTCCCGCTCTCCTCTTACGTTTCATCCGTCTCACTCACGGGAAAGGATGACGTTCGACAGGGCTGCGATGGAACAAAGAATTGTCAGCTCTCATCCTCTACCTCCCAATCTCCTCGCTTTCGAACTCACAGCAGCTCGTCGCCTCCACCAATCCCTCACACCCGTCCTTCATCATCGCTTCAGCAAGCTCCACCACCCTCGCCATCCTCCTCGCTTCGTCCTCCTCGTCCGTCGTCACCGCAGGGATATCGATGTCGAACTTCTTGGCGAGATCGTCCATGTGCTCCTGGCCCGTCTGCTTCGTCCTTTCGAAGAACTCTCCCATCGTCAACACGAGCGGAACCTTCTCCATCCCCGCCTTCCAAGGCACCGACTCCTTCCTCCCTTCGTACACCTCCTGCATCACGTCAAACAGGTTCCTGACGACCCGATCCGCTCCAACCTGCATCGCCGACTCCCTCGCAGCCTTCACCTTCTTCCCCTCCGTTCCCCACCAGAACGTATCCCCAGCGTTGTACGTCCTCTTGGTTCCCATCGTTCCCTTACGAAAGCCGGCCGAGTGGTCGTCGTCGTCGTCGTGGGTGTCGTGCGAGGAGGAGGAGGAGGAGGCAGCTTTTGAACCCCTTCCAGTCGGGGAGACCGTCACGATGTCGACGTCGTTGAGGTCCACCACCAGTAGCTCCATGAGGTCCTCGACCGTCTTGGAAGGGTTGATCCGAGCGATCGCCAGAGTCCTGCTCCCGAGTCCCGAAGGCCAACGTCAGCGAAGCTGCTTGACCGCGACCCACCCCGCTCGCCGAACGCCCTTCTTTTCTTCCCGTCTTCTTTTTTACTCACGAGATGGGTTTGGGAGACACCTCCCACTCCTCCAGGTCCTTGAGCGTCTGAGTTGGATCCAGCGACTTGGCGGGCTCCGAGCGTTGGATCCTCTTGTGCCTGCGGGATTCGAAGCCATCAGTTTCTCTTTTCGAAACAACCGCCGCCCCACCCCCCTCGTTACAATCCATCTCCGCACTGTACTTACATCAGCGAGTTTCCAAGCTTCGCCCTCGTCTTCGCCGTCTCCACCGTCATAGATCCCGAGGCTCCCTTCAACCTCGCCAACACCACCTCCGCCGAATCGACCTCCTCCAACGACGACGGTCTGACCATCGACTTTGACGACGCCAGCTGTCCTCCTTCGAACGTGAAGTAACGTTGCCAGGTGTCGCGCACTTTGCTCAATGGATCGTCGAAGAGGACTGTTTCAACGTTCAACAACGGCCCAAAACGTTAGCCCCTTCTTCCCATCTCGTCCTCGCACGCCTATCTTCTTGTCGCCCTGTACTCACTTTGGTCGTACGCCTTCGTCATCTTCTCGCTCACTCTGATCTTCCTCTTCTTCACCAAGTCCTTCCTCATACCTGCCAGAACCCCCTCGTACCCCCCACCCGTCCTCTTGTCGCGCTTAGCCGGCTTCTTATCGGTTCCCGGCTTCCCTTCGTCTGCCAGAGCCTCCGTCTCAGCCTTCATCTCCACCTCCATCCTCCTCAGAATCTCCCACATCGCCCTCTCGGCCACCTTGCCCCCCACCGCTCCGTTCCCTAGCAAGGGGAGGAACAACCACTCCCTCGTCATCAACCTTACTTCCTTTAAACGTTCCCCCGCCGCCCTGACTCCGACGTTGGCGTGAGCCTCCTTCTTCGTTCGAAGCTTGTCGAGTTCGACGACGTGCATCGTGACGTACGCGTCGTCGTTGGCTCCCAGCTTCCGGAGGAGGGCTTGCGCTCTGAGCTTGTCGGACTCCGAAGTCTCCTCTTCGTCGACGATTCTCTTGAGGCTGTCCTCGAACAATGGAAGTAGGCGTAACGGTGCCCCGTCGTCGTCTTCGTCTTCGTCGTCGTTGTCGTTGTTGGATCCTCCGTCGTCGTCATAGTTGGCGTTGGCGTTGGCGTCGTGGGATCCGTCCTGGGATCCGCCTCGTGAACCGTCGTCTTCGTCGTCGTCGTCGTCGTTGTTGTCGCTGCCTCCTCCTCCGTGGTTGAGCTCCTCCTCGACGTGGTTGGCATTCTCGTCCTCCTCCTCGACTTCGACGTCGTCGTTCAGGGTTGTCTCCCTTCCTCCGTGGCCTTCTTCTTCGCCGTCGAGCCCCTCCGCTCTCTCCTCTTCTTCGTCCGAGTCCGGAAGCTCAATCACCTCCTTCGACTTCGCCTTCCTCTCTCCCTTCGGCTTCGGCTTTCCCCTTCCCTTTCCCTTTCCCTTCAACTTCGAGGCCTTCTTGGTCGGGACGAATTCGGCGTCCTCGTCCACGTCCAACCTCCTACTTGTATCCTCCTTCCCGTTCCCCTCATTCTTTCTCCTCTTCCTCTTCTCCACTTCCCTCCCTGATTCCACCTCGACCTCGGAGTCCGAAGGTTCTTTGTAGTTTCGACGTTTCCTCGTGGACGTGGACGCGGACGTGGACATGCTTCTTGTGGTTTGGCTTGACGGAGGGGGAGAGGTTGAGCGAGAGAGACGGAGGGAGGGAGTGGGTGGAGAGGTTGAGGTTGAGGGCGAGGGAGGAGGGTTCGGGTTGAGGAGGCTGGAGGGAGGGAGGGAGGGGTCCTTCTGGGGTGCTTGAGCGTAGATGGAGGGAGAGTTGACCCTTCGAGATTGGATCGACGGCGAGCGAGAGTGAGGGAGGTTGGGGGCGATAGAGCGGAGCGGGTTCCGAGTGTTGAGGGTGGATCGATTCGACCGAGCTGGGGACGGTGGGCTCGAGGACTGGAGGTTGATGGGGTTTTGTTGAGTGGATGGGAGAAGATCCTTGGTGAGGATTGAGCTGTTTGGGGAGGAGGAGCGATGGCGAGGGGATAGGTGTGAAGCGAGGAGGGCTTTCTTTTCGGGAGGAGAGAAGGAGCTGGTTCCTTGCGACGAGACTGGTTGGAGGAGTTCGAGAGGTTGATGGGTGGACGGTGAAGGAAACGATTCAAGAGCCGGTGGGGTTTGAGGTCGAGAGGGTAGGGCTGAGGGAGGTGGAGATGGAGATCGAGGAGGGAGCGTAAGGTGAGCTTCGACGTTTTCGGAAGGACTTGTTTCCTCGAACGATGGCTTCTTCTGTAGGGTTCAACGTTCCAGCGAGGACAAGTATATCAGTACTCCGTTCCCCTGTAGCGATCACGTCCAATTCTGCCCTCGAAACATGGTGCTTCTTCCTTCCCTTCCTCCCTTGAGCTCTTCCCTTCCTTCCTTCCTTCCTCCTCCTTCCCTCCTCTTCTCCTCCCTCTCCCTCTCCCTCTTCCTCTCCCCTCACCTTCCCAGCCCTCATGTTCACCCCGAGAATACCTCAGAACTCACCAGCGGGTTGTTGGCGATGGATGCAGCGAAGAAAGCAAGCTTTAGCTTGCTGCGGGATCAGAGGGAGTTGTGGTTGGAGGTCAAACGAATTTCGCGAAGTCCCCCTTGTCTCCTTCGTCCTTTCGATCCAAAGCACTACCTTCGGAGCCCACCTCTCTCTTCACCACCTCCTTCCCTTGCTCTACTCTACCACCTTTGGACGTCCCAGTCCCTTTCCCACCATCCCCATGGTCAACACCTCCCTTGATTCCCAGTCCCTTTCCTCCCGAGACATCCTTGTTCCTCCCCTTCCCCTGGATCCAACGGACCTCTATTGGGATTCAACTTCCCGTCGCACCTTCTCCCTCCAGGTCCATGAGCAAGTCAGTTCTTACCCGTTCACCTCGAGTCCCTCTATCGTTGATCACCGCTCCTTTCGCCCCAAGCAGCGTCAAACCCTCCTCCACCTCGCGTCCCCATTCCCTCCCGAAACCGTTGACGCATTCGCCAACGTTCTGCGGGCCGTCCTTCGTCCCCTCGTCTTCAGTACGACCTCCCTCTCCTTCGACGCCCTGTTTCCACCCAACTCTCCTCCTCCGTCCATCCACCACACAGTCAGCTCCTACCTCGGCTGGTTCCTCGGAACTCACGCCCCTCACTCTTCCTTCGTCAACCTCTCCACCGTGCATCCCATGCTCCTGCACTCCGCCCCCCCACCCCACCCGTTCGCAACCTCCTCCCTTTAGTCTGCTCGCTACATCCGACCTCCGTTCCTACACCCTCGCCGTCCTCCCTTTCACCCTCCTCGAGGCCCAACGTCGATTCTCTCCTGATCCATGTACATCCAGACTCCTCCATCTGTCTCTGCTACCCTCTACCCCACGTTGACCATGCTCTATCTTCCGGGTTGACCAAACGACCGATCTTCAAGAACTCAGCGCCCTTCTCTCTCCCCTTCGATCCACCCTCCCTCAGCTTCAAGAGAGCTCCGTCCCTCGGATCCAGTGGGACAGCACCGTTCGCCAATTCCACCAACTCCTCCCTCGCCGCTTAGAACACACTCTTCCGTCCCCCATCACGGCAGCTCTCCTCCAAACGCTCTGCGACCCCACCGAGTTCTTCCTCCTCAACGATTCTGTCCCCCGAGCAGAAATCGCCGATCCGGAAAAGGTGGTTAGTCTCCTCCCTTCTTCCCTCCCCCGTGATATGCGCCCACCCTCTGACTCGCTACCCCTTATCCATGGCTTCAGCTCCAAGAGGAAGAGCTACCCCTACCCGCTCCGCTCCAAGATTTCCTCGCCAACCTTTCTCAACACGACCCCGTCGGAGGCGAGATCCTCACCACTGAGCTCTCCCTCCTCCTCGAACCCTCCGAAGCTCCCATCTCGTATAACCAATCCTCTCGGCCCTCCTCTCCATCCCTTCCTTATCCTTCTCCTTCGGCCAGCCACTCCTCCTTCGCCTTCTTTCTTCCATACGTCCCTTCGGAAGTCCCCCCGCCGTACTCGTACTTCGAGACGTCCCCCTCCCTAATACGGTCTAAACCAGGTCAGCGGTGCTTCCCCTCACTCTTCCGTAAGCTGTCAACTTAGAACTCCCTTTTTTGTTCTTTCGTTTGACCCACCGCGAATCGTACATTCAGCAACTCGCATCAACTCCACCCACTCGGAGCTCCCTCCTCCACCACACCCTTCAGCCCTGGTCTTCTCGCGTCGTTCTCTCCCGTGTTCGTGCTCTTCCTCAATTCGGACCCTCGCTTGCCGTCTCTCGTACCTCTGACCCTTATGAAACCTTGCTCACCCAAAGGTTAAACCCGTTGGCTGGGCCTACACCCCAGAAGAAGGCCCACCGACGGACTCCTGGGTTCGTCGGTCCCTCTTACGCTCGTTTCGCCCCTTCCAACCGATCTAACCAGTTCATCCCACACCTTAGATCCCTCTTCCTCTCCTTATCTCGGATCCTGCAGTTTCAGTTTCGTCCGTACCCTTTTTCCCTCCTCCTTCTTTTTCCCACACTGACCCCTCCTCCGTTTTCTGTTTCTTCCCCCGCCTTATCACCCGGCCTTGCCCTCTTTCAGCAAGAGTCGTTCACCTCCTCGCTGCAATCGCCTCTTCGCCCCCCGCCAGCCTTCGCCGTCCCCTTCGCCCACACACCTCCCTCTCCTGCTGTCCCCGTAGGTGGCTTCTTCTCAGGCGGTCTGTACGCCTTTCGACTCTTCCCCAAACACGACGTCAGTCCATTTTTTTCCTTCTTGTCTTCTTTCGATCTGCTTTCGACTCAACCCCACCCCCTCTTGCAGTCCACTGGTCCGTTTCTTCATCCTCGGCCCACGTACCCCAAATCCCCTCTATTCTCCTCTTCACTCGCCATTGCAGCCGTCAGGATTCATCTTCGTGCAGAGGTCGGACGAGTCTTCCTCGTCCCTCCACCTCTCTTCGACGGATTACCGTTGCCCTTCTACTCCTCTCTTCAAACCCTCGCCGCTTTCCAACAGGTTTGCCCTTCCGTCCTCGTTCCCTCCTCATCCCTGACACATTCCGTCTCAGCTGACTCTCAATCTTCCTCCAGCACCCTCAACAACACTCTGCGGTCCGCATCGACCGCCTTTCATGAGCAGGCCCACGCTTTCGCTTGCCGCTCCGCGTTCCTTCGCCCTGTCCCTTCGAGTCCGTTCCTCTTGCCTACCATCGTTGCGGCTCCGTTTTATCCTTTGTCCTTTCGTGCCCTTCTGAGGGTGGCCTGTCTTTTTGTTGACTTTCTTGCTCATTGTCGAAATATCTTCTTCCCCTTTAAGTAAAAACGAACCTGCTCGAAAGGAACTGTGTCGGATTTCGACCTTCGCTCCGAGCTCCCCCTTCCACGCTCCACCTCCTTCCCTCCCTCCTCCCTCCTTCCTACGATGGCCTCCACCAGTTCCTCCACCTCCACTCAACAAACCCTCTTCCCACACCCAAAATCTGAATACCTCAAGCGGCAGACGGGGAGGATCACCACCCTGGTCAGCTCCTTCGCTCCTTCCTTCCTTCCCTCCTTCCCTCCCCCTTTCCCTCCCTCCCTCCTTCCTCCCTTTCTTCACTCACCCTTCGCTCCCCTCTCCTCCAACCACAGTCCTCCCACCTTTTCCCACCGCCAGCCACTCCTGCGTTGATGGTTTCAGACGAAGACGCCTACTTCCAGGAATTCCACCTCCATCGTTCTCGATCTTTGGTCTTCTTCAACTACCTCGAGAATTCGTGCTTCGATGGAGACCAAGCGAAGTTCGAGAACCTCATCACCAGCATCCTCGAGTACATCTCAGATACCTCAGTCCACACCCACGATTACTCCCTCCTCACCGACCCGGAAGCCGTCATAACGGACGCCGACATCCCCATGATCCAGAGATTCGTCCAGAACGTCCCCGTCTCCAAAGCTTCCAAGGTCCTCAAGGCTCGAGACAACCTCCACAAGCACGCCAAAGACTACAGAGGGCTCAACGTACGTTCTCACCCATCCTGCTATGTTCCCTCTCCCTTGCGACGTCTCTGACCTTTCCCTTCCCCTTCCTTCCTCCCTCCTCGATCCTCCGCAGCACTCTCAACCCGACGTTCGAGATCGCGTCAAAGTTGCCGTCTCGACGTTCAACAACATGCTCCCCAAGCCGCGCAAACCAGAGGATCTCGTCGTCTTCGAGGACGCCCTTCTCACCCTTCTTCCGATGAGGGTTATCGACGACAACCACGCCCTGCCCGACGCCGTCTTCGTCGAGTTCTTCAAGGCTTTCCTCAACGTCGACGAGGACTCCCTCGCACCCTTCCTCACCCTCCACTCCTCCATCTTCATCATCCTTGGACAAAACGTCCCCAAGCTCACACCAACTTCCCGAGTGGCGCCTCTTCTCCTCGGCTACCTCGACACAGATATCGGCCTCCATGTCCGCTCTGTTCGTCCCTCTCCCCTCGCTTTCTCCGACCCCTTAGGTCCACCGCTCACCCTCACGCCCTCGACTTTTTTATATCGCAGCTCCACGGAAGCTTGCCTCTCCTCCACCAATCAGACGTCGAGCGATACATCCCTCTCCAATCCGTCGACCCAACCCGAAGTTCAGAGCTTCTCGCGTACATGAAGAGGTTCATCCACCACTTCAACGAAGTCCTCTTCTGCCCCTCCTACTCCTCCTACGACTCGGCCCCCCTCGTCGTCGTCTCCTTCTGCATCAACATGCAACCTCCTCCCCTCCCCTTCCAGCAACTCATGGTCGACCTCCTCACGCAGTTCGCCGAAGACGAGCAGGACCGACCCTGGATCACGCACCGCAGGCTCCAGGACATGCTCCTTCCGTATTACTCGGCCAGCTTCGTTCGCGTACGTTCCCTTCGCATATATCCCTCCCTCCTCGCTCCTGCCTTTGCTGACGCGTCTCTTCTTCCTACCCAGAACGTCCTCAACGTTCGTCCCGCTTTCACTCTCCCTCCGTCCCTCCTTCCCCCTCGCAACCCGCTGCAGCTGACTCTCCACCCCTTTGGCCTCCCCAACAGGCCCCTCCTCCTCGCTCCCAATCCTCTCAACCCAACGCTCCCGCTCCTCCATCGAACACCGTCGCCTCGAGTTCAAAGTCAGCGGCTCCCCACGTCAACTCAGCATCCACTTCCAAGTCGACCTCAGCAGGAGACCCCTCGTCGACTTCAGCAGCAGCTCCCAAGCCCAACCCAGCACCAACTCCCCAGTCGACCTCAGGAGGAGACCCGTCGTCAACCTCAGCTGGACAGGCCACGCCCAAAGTCGGTTCCTCTCTCCCCTCGCTTGTGCCTTGGTCCTCTTTCCTCCGAACCCCCGTTTCGCTCTCCCCGAACTGAACTCTCCACCTCTCTCTCTTTCTCCAGCCGCCGACCAGCAAGCCCGCTCCTGCGTCAAGCTCTTCGAAGAGGCTCACCCCGCCAGCACCTCTCACGGATCAACCAGCCAACAAGAAGCCTAAGGGAAACCCCTCCTCCAGCACCGCCGTCAACAAGCAGTAAGTCGTACATCTCTTCCTCTTCGCCCTCCGTCCCCTTTCGTCGCTAATCGCTCCGCACTTTCACCTCCCTCGCCAGCGTTACAACTGGAGGCTCAACTTCGACAGGCTCGTCCTCCGCCACGAAGCCGAAGAAGCCGTTCGTCCGTTGTCCTCCACTCTCCATCCTCCACTCCCTCGCCGCTAAGCGCTCCGCACGTTCGCCCTCCCCTCCGCCGCTAACCGCTCCGCCCTTTCACCTCCCTCGCCAGCGTTACAACTGGAGGCTCAACTTCGACAGGCTCGTCCTCCGCCACCAAGCCGAAGAAGACGTTCGTCTGTTTTCTTTCCCTTTCCATCCTCCACTCCCTCGCCGCTAACCGCTCCGCCCTTTCACCTCTCTCGCCAGCGGTACAACTCACTCAGGCTCGTCTTCCAGCACCAAGAAGGAGGCCTACTCCGCCTCGGGCAGTCAGCAAGTGGACGAATCCTTACGCCCGCGAAAGTCGGTCGAAAGAACCCGGTACGGAGAGGAGACAGACGAAGACGAAGACAAAGAGTAGGGTTCGGTCTCTCGACGACTCCAGCACCCCATCGTCCTCGGCTTCTTCCCTTCCTTTCTTACCCTTTCAGCTCTCTATTCTCTTCAACTCTGCTCATCACGTACCTTTGCTCCTTGTTTAGCTCCTTCCACCCCAGCCCAACCTTACGTTTTTTGTTGGTTCGACGACCCCTTACGCACTCTTCATCTCGCTTATCTTTCTTCACGACTCCACCTCTTCACCTCATCTGCTTTTCCAGCCTTTAGTCGCCTTCTTTATCGATCTCTCTTCTTTTCTCTATTTTCATCCTAGTCTGCCAGCGTTCAAGAGTCGGCAGAGTTTCGATATCCAGAGATCGGTCGCGTCGCGTCGCCTCACCAACTCTTGTTCGCATCGAGCGGTGCTGACGCTCTAAAGCCCAAGAAAGCAGCCGTGCTCTAAGCCAGCTTTCTTTCAGCGTTAGTTCTTCCGAAGCCAAGGAAGCAGCCCTGCCCGAAGCATACTTTCTTTTAGCGTTAGTTCATTGGCGGAAGAAGGCTTAGGGTTCGGTTAGGGTTCGGGATAAGTTTAGGGATAGAGGTTAGGGTTAGAGATCAAGGTTGTTGTTCGTGTAAATATGTGATTCCCCTCTCTCGCCTTCATCCTTGACGATAGCCCACTCCCACATTCAAACGTCCATCATCTGCTCTTTCACAATTCATCGCTTATCCCCCATCCAGCCAGCCCTTCTCTTCCCTCGCCTTCTTTACATATCTCTCCTCCTTCTCCTATCTTCATCCTAGTCTGTCAGCGTTTGATTCGGCTTAAGAGTCGGCAGAGTTTAGACCCCCAGAGATCGGTCGCGTCGCCTCACCAAGTCTCGTTTGCTTTGAGGGATCCTCGAAGGTTCGACTTTGGATACTACAGGAAACTCCGCCCTACAGTTTCTAGCCTTTACTCCCAGGCACTCTCGCGCAGCTCAAGTTTCGCCCAAACAGTTGAGAGGGGAGCAACGCGTCCTTTTTGGTCAGCTAGATCATCCACGTCTAGCCGGCAGAGCCCAGTTCTCGGGGCTGGAGACGTCTATATTTCTTCGCTCGGCCGCAATGAAAGGTCTATCGTCACGATTTTGACGCTGCATTGCCACTATCAACTAATGGTCAGGAGCGAGAAAGAGGGAACCCCCTCCTTTGTTTCTCCCGTCGCGTTGATGACCCTCCCCCGTCCCTTCTCCTCCACTTCGCTCGAGTGAACCCTGACTTAATGTTGGGGGGGTCCCGAGATTCGACGTTTAGTAACTCGGCTAATTAGCCTACATTCTGAACCTGAGGATTCCCTTCGAGATGACAGGAAAAGCTCGACGTCGCGTCGTCAGACCGCGGCAGCTCATTAGAAACCTTGTCACAGCACGACCAGCACGTTCGCAGCTTGCAAACTTTTGTTGATTTGTTTTGCACCCATTCGCTCGGATCATATATCATATAATTGGCTCGGGGGAAGGGTCAGCACTAGCAAACCAGCTTCAAAACCTGCCCGAACGACGAGCTCGGAGTTATGCCTCCCCACCGCATCGATCGACTCTCCCAGCATCCAGGCACTCCTCCATCATGCTTAATCCTCTTTGTCAAACAGCCGAGACTGAGAGCGGCGTCTGCCAAGTGGTAGAGAGGGAAGGACAGTAGCCAGGCGCAAGGTCAGGCGCAAGGCCAGGCGCGAGCTCCAGTCAGCATCGACTTCTCTTCGCTGTCAGCTTCATCGCTCGAAAGGATGTAGAAACGGACTCACCAGCGTCAAGAGAGCCAAACCATCATCCCCTTACTCGGTGTGAGAAGGGCAGATGGGGGATGACGGTGGGAGGAAGAGAACAGCTTGGGAAAGAGAGACGTCGCGAGGGAAAGAAGAGGAGGGAGGAGATGTATGTTGGGGACAGCTTCGAGTCTTCCCTTTTTTTCATGAATTGCCCTGAGCTGCGCTTCGCTGCGCGCGCAAGGTTTGCAAAAACTCGTCTTTCGGGAAACAGAAGGAAAGCTCAAGACGAAGGGACCTGGTCCAAAAGTCAGACGTGTCGAAAGATGAGGAAACCCCATCCTTTCGAGTCACGGTCCGGTTCAAACTTTTTCTAAACTTGGTCAATTAGCCGAGGTTGATCAGAACGCGTTGGATTTATCAACCTAGAACTGCCCACCGCGAACGTTCAACCTCCTGCCCCCACCGCCCCTGATCCCGTCTCCTCATTCGCGGTACCCACGCTCTTCCGTTATTTTCCTCAGTCTTGCACAAAGACTGCAAGTAAACCTTAGAGCCTCTGCGAAGCTGTCTTCCCGCCTTTCGCTCCGCTTGCCATCTTCTATTCCTCCCTCCCTTATTCGTTGTCCCTCTCCCTCGTCGAAACAGCGCTCTCACCATCCCATCCCCCTCATTTTGTATGTCTTCCAGTGTTCATCTTTATAAGGATCGTATCTCTAGGCCTCCCGATTGATCGACTAGAGTATGGAAGGCACGAAGTGGCAAGCTCACGAACTGAACCGTCCCCGTCGCCGATGCGAAGATCCCTTCCGTCTCTCCGCTACCGACACCCGACGCGTATTCCACGATGAGAACACGCCTGTCCCACGCCCTCAGGCACAGGTTGCCAAACATGTTCCCAAACGCAGCAACGCAGTCGTCCTCCCTCAAATCACAGCGTAAAGACTCAGACGCGCCTGGAGAATACGCTCTTTCTGTGCAGCCTAATTTGTCAGGCAGGACTCGCTGAAGGTCAGTAGAAAGGATAGCATTGCAACGAAAAAATAAAGGAACTCTACGGCGCAGCGCAAACAAACGAAGCCAAACAATTAAAATCGTCGCGACGCGTCGAATGTCGAACCTCCCTTAACCCGTCAAGTTTTAGATCACACCCAGTGGCAACTTTCGGAACATCCCAGTGGTCGGCAATGCGAACATCTTATTAGTCATGTTTTCCCCCCTCTGCTCCCAAGTCTCGAGTACTAACCTTGTTGATCTCCTCCCCGCTCGTTCCTTCCATGATACAGGGTCGACACTGCCTCTCGAGGTCTCAGCTCTTTCTTTCCCTCCTTCAAACCGTTTTCAAGGCCCATGCCCACGGCCAGAACCTTCAACTCACGTCTGACTCTCCCAGTCGATCGTTTTTGAGTGCGAAGGTTCGTACCGTCCTCTCTCTTGGTGCCAACCTGTAAGAATTGGCGAAGTCCTGGAGGTCGTTAGGGAAGGTAGACCTGGGTTTGCTGCCGAGGGTTGAGTCGAGAGAAGTGGACGGGTTGAGGGAGAGCCCGAGCGAAGGTACTGGTCGAAAGGAAAGCGTATAGAACAAAATGGAAAGGGATGGAAGGAAAGAAGAGCGCGAAGACGAGTCGTTGAGTGAAGGGCGAAGCCTCCACCGAACGGGATGTCTCGACGAGACATCGGACTGAGACAGTCTGGGAGAGCCCAGACCTACGCGGGAAAGGCTAGGCTACGGGAGGGTAGAAGCTTAAGGCTGAAGAGGAGGGCGAGGAAGGAGGAGCGAAGAAGTAACAGAGGGGGAGAAGAGAAACGACGCGAAACCCACCGTCACGTTCGACGAGGCGATAGATCACTCGAGAAATCTCGTAGCGAAGATTCAGCCCGGCCAGTAAAGTCACCGGGAGCTTGGATCTAGGCTTTGAGGTCCGAGAGCGAGAGCTGAGGCCGAGGTCTAGGAGCGGGAAGCATCGCGCGTCGCGTGCGTCGAGCGAGGTCGACGCGACTGGTCCTTCACGCAGTCAGGACCTCCGTATCTAGGGTGATAACTGAGACGAATGTTGGAGTTCGTAACACAACCGTTCCGTTGGCCTCGAGTCGACTTTTTAACCTTAGCTTTTGGACCTCCCATCACCACCTCGTCGCCCTCGGTTTCTCCGCCCTCCACCCCTTCAGCACCCTCAACCCCTTGACCTCCACCTTCCTCCAAGAAGTCTTCGACCTCCTCCTCTCCGACGAAGACCGACCCTACTCCCCTCTGCAAACGGCCATCAATTTCGTCCGTGCTATGACCCTCGAATTCTTCCCTCCCGCATCTTACGGGTTCGACTCTCATCCTCCTGCACGTGCAACCTCTTCTCGCCCTTTCCGACTCATCCTCACCCCACTGTCTCCCGCCCTTTCTTTCAAACGCCCAGGAGTCCCTCTTTCGCTAGATCCATGCTGCAACGCTTTAAACTCTCCTCCACCACAAGATCAACGACCTGGATACGGACGCAGAGAAGGAACTACTCCGCGCATACGTTGCAGAAGCCTTCTCTGCCGTCCCCTCTCTCCCTCTCCCCTCCGCTCGCTTCCTCGCGGTCTTGGTGGTCGTCTCAGCCTCTCCGTCGAGTCGAACGCTGGTCTACGCATCGCTCCTCTGCGATCTGAAAGATGGACTCGACGCACACCAAGCCCCTCACGTTGCTATGACTGCAGGGATCCACAGAACGCTCTCGGACTGGTTCAAGGTACGTCCTCTTGTCTCCACCTCCTCGTACCACCCTCCTTCCTGCTCACTCCACCACTCCTTCTCTTGCTCAGGCTGGTACCTCAACGACTTTCACCAACCTCACCTCAGGCGGTCCCGCCGGATCTGACTCGGTATCTCCTCCCTCGCGTCCTTTCCGTCGACAGTTCTCCTTCGGTGAGAGCGAGAAGAACGTCTAGACGCACTCGCGAAACAATCCCCATCGAGGTAGGGTGACGTAAGGATTATGATTTTATAGATGAGTAGTACGTAGAGCAGCTGCAGCCAGAACTCACCTGCAAAGAGATGCTCGACAGTACAAGTGAAGAGCAACTCTCTGCGAGCTTCGCGAGCTTATATACCTATGAGTCGATTTCAGGAAACCTACTAGAAAGAACTGGGACTACTCTATGACGTAGCTAGATAGGAACCTACAGGGGGGAGAGAGAGACAAATAATGTTCTCAACTCGACGCGACTGCCCGCTCGTCGTCCTTTGTAACAGACGCGAGGCTGGGCGACGCTGAAGGGTCACTACGTGGTCTTGTTAACAGGATGGGGATGACGAGGAAGGAAGGACTTTGCAATGGTGGTCGAGTCGAGAGGTCGAGCTCGCTTCCTTCTTCCCCTTCTCCAGGTTTCTGACTTTGCCCTTCCCTTCGGAATTTCTCCGAGACTTCGGAAAGCGGGAATTTCGATATCGCCGACTCACACACGACCCCAGCGGACTCGAGGTATATCAGATCTACTCGAAGGAAGGAGGACAGGGAGGGGACCGTTCCACGTCCCTCGCGTCGATCTCTGGACCATCTCTCGCCCCCTTCCTTCTCCCTCCCCGGCGCTTGACGGGCTCCTTCTCCTTCTCCTTCCCAAATGCAGAGCAGCCAAATATTGGAGCGGAAGAGAGTGCAGAGAGTAGACTCGCGATGCGTAGAAGACCAGGGAAGTGCCACGAGGAAGAAGGGGAGGAACGAAGCTCCACGAAGAGAGCGTGTCCTGTTCGTTCAGATCAACGATTTGAGAGGAGGTCAGCATGGCGGCTTGTTGGGCCTATACAGAGAACGCGGACTGACTAAGAGATGGATAAGTGGACAAAGGCGAGGTCGAGGTTGGAGCTAGCGAACGAATCGAGCCAAGAAGGGGAAAGCACGCAGTTCGCTGGTACAATTCGAGCTCCGACGAGAAACGTGTTGAGCTCTAGGGAAAGCGAGGTTCACTCATCTCGCTCATCACCATCTTCCGCTCAAGAACGAAACGGGACGAGTGATCGGCGAGGAGGAGCTCGTGAGATCGTTTTACAGACGAGAGGAGGTGTGGAGAAGTTCGACTTGATCGCGACGATCTTTCATAGGGTTATGGTGAGGAACGAGACTTTCGAGGTGGGGTGGAGAAGGGAGCGTTGGTGTTGAAGGAAGGGGAGGACGAGCTGAAGACCTTCGCTCACCATCAACTCAGACCCTCCTCCGTAGCTCAGCCCAAAGAAGGAGGCGAGGTCGAAAAACGCACCCATTCTCTTCTTCTTCTTCTGAGTCTCGGAAAGCAAGATTCCCTCGTCTCCTTCGGGTACAGGCATGGGTCCTATTAGAGTGAACGAAGCATCAAGATCAAGCTTCCGAGAGCTGGTATGGTCGCACGAACGAAGGAAACGTGAACGAACCGATATCTCTCTCGTGGTCTTTCTCTTCGTCATCCTGAGCCAGCGCACTGCTCCGGTGGAGAGTCTTCTCGTTGACGTTTTACCTCGGCAATTACGAAGAGGTTAGGCTCCCACAAAGAACATAGTGACTCCCCCGCTGTTGAGCTCGAACGCGGGTCTCGTTTCGCTCCCTCCTAGCGGATCATCATCCTTCCTTTTCCTTGATGGTTCTTCATCCCAATATTATCGCTACCTTATTCACCTCCTCTGTCCATTGCCTTTCTTCACATATCTTCACTCCTTCATCCAATCTAAACCTCCCACAGCTTTCCTCAAACAAGGTCCCAGCGTGTCGGTCTCAGCGGTCGCCAAAGTAGAGTATAAAGCTGAGGCAGCGAATCCGCAAGATTACGAAAGGTCTGTCTGCTGGGCCATCGTAGCCTCTCAGATTCAGATAGGCATGCGATCCGTAGGTCGCACCGGGTTACGCTCATGATACGCCAACAGAAAGTGGAGGAGGACCGTTGCAGGGTGGAGGGATTTTGGAACAGTCAGCAGAATCGCGATGATTGGGAGATTGGCCGACCGGTGCTTCTTCTCGTTTCTTCCTTCGACCACCCTGACCCTCACAGTCCCGCCTTCATGCCATCCTCTTTTTCTCTTTCTATCGATTCCAAAGATCAGCTCCAAGGCCTCATCAAGACCGCCGTCGACTCTGCTCGGGTCCCTCCCTTCTTCTTCACGGCCGTCTCAGCCGACCCAGACGATCTCGTCTCATTCCACTACGGCAAAGATCGCAATGGAGACGACATCTCCGGTGATGTTGTGTAGGTGCTGCTGTTCTTCTGACTCGGTTGCCAGGTGTATGGTGGGCGAAAAGAAAAGAGATTGGGGATGGATGGGAGAGGAGGATCGAACAGGACTGACCCGGTTCTTCATCGTCTCCTCCCATCTCCATCCGACAGGATTCCTATTCACTCCATGACGAAGCTGGTAACCTCTGTGCGTCCGCTATATCTCTGCTGATAAGTGACTTGGGGCTCAACGTAGACCTCGTCGAAACAGGAAGGCTAATTGACCACCCCCGCCCCCCAAAAAATAACCTGCTGCCATCTTATGCTTCCTTGCTCCCCAGATTGCTGCCCTACAACTCGTCGACCGTGGTCTCGTTTCCCTCAACGCCGACATCGGTCAGCATCTCCCCGGTCTCGCCCACCCGATGATCCTTCGCGGCTTTGGAGAAGATGGAGAGCCCATCCTTGTCAAGTCAAAGATCAAGATCACCCTCAGGCATCTGTTGAACCATTCTTCTGGGCTGGCGAGGGAGGGAGACTTCCCAGGTGAGTAGCGTCTCCAGCATAAGATTGGTGAGTACAGGGAGACTAGCACGCAACCTGCTGACCCTGCTTGGTTAGATCTTGCGAGATACAGGAAGCTGAAAGGGTTTGATGCAAAGACGGACGACGACCCTGCCGTGAGTCCAGCCGCATCTCTTTCCCTCTTATCTCTTCTTTGCTGAGATCGAGCTCGTTCCCTCCCATCTGTACAGATCTTCTTCGACTCCCCCCAGATCTTTGTCTTCGAACCCGGAACTCACTACACTTACGCAACGGGGACAGATTTTGTTGGGAAACTCGTTGAGGTCTTGACGGGGATTTCGCTCGAGGAGTACTTGTCAGTGTCCGCTTCGTCCCCCTACTTCCTTCCTCTCGCTTCTGCCCGTATCTGCCTCTAACAATCTCGGACTCTCTCCTATCCTCCTCCTACAGCCAGCGAAACATCCTTCGACCCATCGACATGTCTTCTACCACTATGCTTCTCACCCCCGCCCTCCTTGCCCGTGCCACCCTCCCTATCTCATGGCGCAATCGAACCACCCACGTGATCCAACCCACCTTCCCCTCCGACGCCGAGTGGTTTTATTTCCACCACGGAAGGCCTCCTTCCCTCACCCCTCCCCCAATCCTCCTCGGCGGCGTCGCGCTCTTCTCGACCGTCAACGACTACATCAAGCTCCTCCGTCACATCCTCCGTCTTTCTCCCAGTTCATCCAACCCGCTCGGAGAGGGAGAGGTCAGATTGCTCAGCGAGGACTCGTGGAGGAAGATGTTTGAGGGAAGCTACACTGAGCATGGGGCGGTGAGCGATCTGGGGATACATAAGCCGGGGCCGCTTGGGAAAGAGAGTGGAGACCAGCAGTGGAGCGTGGGAGGGTTGTGTTTAAACTTGAAGGACTGGCCGGAGAGGAGAAAAGCAGGGTCGGGATACTGTGAGTAGGCTTGATTTCTCTCCCGCTCGACGTGTCGAGAACTGACCCATCTCCTCGTCTCCTCCCCTATCCCGTCGTTCCTTTTCATGATATCTCTTTCGAGCCACAGGGGCCGGTCTATCCAACATCCTCTTCTTCATCGATCCCGTTACGGGCGTGGCTGTTCGTGTCTTCCTGCACTCTCTCCCTCGATCTTCCTCCCCGCTTCTCTGGACTCGTTCCCCTGGCTCCCTTGTCTGACGCAGACTCTTCCTCCGCCTTTCACCCTCGAATCCTCTTTAGGCCGTGGGAGGCACACAGATGTTCCCCGTAGACGATGAAATCATTGAAGACCTTTGGGCGGACGCGCAAAAGATCGTCTACGCTGGACTCCTAGAGGCGGATTGAAGGGAGGTGATATGAAGGATGCGCTAGCGTGTCCTATAGTACTGTGATGGATCAATTCGTTTAGCCTTTGAAGCGCAGTCGGCCTGGTAGAAAAAGAACGATACTCGGACCACGTTGAGGCTGAAGAACGGAAAGAGGAAGGGCTCACCCGTCCGAATAGTCATCGTCCAGTTGTGCGTGCCTCAGAGGCGAGAGAGACCCTAAAGATTTTCAGGAACGAACAGGCACGACCTCGGAGGGAACGAACTCGAAAGGACCCTCTACGCACCCATCCTCAAGATGTGGACAGTGTTGAATGAGTTGACTAGGGCGCTGAGATAGCTGACCATATCCAAGGTTTCTCCTCGGCAGGCGCATCACTTCCATGTAGATCCACGCCACTCTCTCTTCGACACAAAGACCTTTCGTCTTCAGAGCACAAGCTAAAGGACCAGTGTACATCGTCTCAGAACGTGAAATCTCGCAAAGGAAGTAAAGAATTGGGGGCTTAAACAGCAGTGTGGCCAAGACAAAAATGAAGTGATGACGAGATGGAGCGTGTAGTAGACAGACAGAGAGTTGAGAAAGCGAGGGAGATAACATCCGCTTGAAGAATGTATTTGCAGATCGTACAGAACAGATGTGAAAACTCAGCGATATAGGATGTGACGGTACGAAGACGGGAGAGAGGTCTGAAGAGAAAGAGGCAGAAAGCATGCAGGCAAAGCAAACTGGAGTGCAAGAGCACCAACCCTCGCCGCTAACCCCATCGATGCAGATGCTCAGAGAGGCTGCAGTCGAGTAATGTTCCAGCCAAAAAAAATAGAGGTGGTCGTCAGCTGTCACCAAGGGCAGCGGACACCAGCGAGAGTGGAGGAGAGTAGTACACCCCCTACCTCGCTTACTTCTCTTTCCTTCTTTCCCCCTTCTTCCCTCTCTTCTTCGATCATCCGAATCACCAACCACAATCCTCTCGCCCAATATCATCACCTCAACCGTCATCTCTCGTGCAGTGATTTTGATACAACATCCCCGCCTCTCATCACATTACCTCAACGATGGATCCATCTTCGTCTGCAGCTCCTTCCGACAGCTTCAGCCCACCTCCTCCTCCCGCTGGACAGAACCTCCCTGGAGCTACCCATCAAGCCACCTTTATCAAAAGGGGTACTGCATGTCAGACCTGTCGGTGAGTGCGTCGGCCTTTAGCAACGATGTGCTAGAGAGTGCTGCAACAGACGACACGTTGATGATGAGCTCATATATCCTTCCTTCTCCTTCGCATCCTTGCAGAAAGAGGAAGGTCGTGAGCCCAAATGAAAGTCACGCAGCCTAAGAGTTGACGCTGACAATTTGCCTCTGCCTCTCGGTTGTAGAAATGCTCCGGGGAGACACCTCAGTGCGCGGCTTGCACAAAGGTATGTACGTGGGGAAGGAAAGTTGGGCTCAGCCCAGGTGAACGAATACCTTCGTTCTCCCGGGTTGCCTCATTCTGTAACCAATCGCTTCCCTCCCGTTGCAGAACCGACATCAATGCCTATACGAGGAGCACGTCCAGATATCGAAGCCCAAGAGCCGGATGAAGCAGTTGGAGGATAAGATCGGTTCGCCAAACATCCATGATTTCTTTCGACTTGACCCGTCGTTTGACGCTGATCAAATCTTTGTTGCATCCAAGCCTCGTTCGAGAGCTTCCTCAACAGATCAAACCCTTCTCAGTCACTTCCATTGGACCGTGTACTTGGTCATAACAACCCCCTCGACACCAGCTCCCCGACCGAATCCTCCTCCTCCCATCACCCTCACCCTCGTCCCCACACCCAGCAAATCTCTTTCAACGCCTCCTCCGACTCGGACCTTTCCGAACCGAGGAGCACAGGCCAGGAATCATTTTCTTCCACTCTTGGGGAGCTGTTCGGGGATGGTGGGATGCTGGAGGACTCCGTGACGATGGGAGGGAGAGGTGAGTCGTTACTGCTCTTTGTTTCTCGATCTACATACGCGTCTACCAGCTTCGAATTCTTCAATCATTCAATACCGTGTCTGACTTTATCAAGTCATCGTACTCCCGGTCTTCTCACCCTGCCTCTTCAACCTTCGGCTTACCAAGAACAACGTCAGGGATCGGTTTACCCTCCTCCCTTTCTCTCCCCTCCTCTGGCCTATCCTACCTTTTCGGCGGACCCGTTGTTATAATCTTCACCGATTCTCCCAGCCACTTCTCGAATTTTCGACACATTTCCTCCGACCTTGAACTCTGCCTCATCATCCCAATCCAGCTACCCGCTCACTCAACTCCCTTCGAACTCGCCCACCGGCTTCTCATCAGCAACGCAAAAATTTATCCTTCCCTCCCAAGACGATGCGCCTCTCGACCCAATTTTGAAATCTCATCTCATAGGTCTCTTCTTCAAACGGGCTCGAAACTTTCGCTTCGCTTTACACATCACTCGATTCATCGCGTGAGTTATTTTGTCGTGCCGTGTCCTTCCTCCCTTCCTCCCTCTCTCTCTCATAACTGTGTCTTACTTTCTCTTCGCAGATCCCTCGACGGACCTCCAGATCAGGGACCGTCTCCGGCCCTTCTTTTCACCATGTAAGCCTGCGCCGCTCGGTTCTCAGGCGTTGCGGAAGTTCGAGCACTCGAGTCAACGTGGATTGAGACGTCAAGAAAGAAGATCCAGCTCGCCCTTCAGGACCCGTCGGCGGATCTGCTTCAAGCTACACAAGCCTCCACGTGTCTTGCCTCTCTCCTTTGTGAGCAGATTGGTATCTTCCTTGTCCGCTGAGTGGCGGAGGGAGCCAAGTCAAGCAGCTGACTTCTGCCTTTCCAAAACGCGTCTCAGATTCTCAAGGGTCTTATCTCGAGTGAGCCCGCCTCGTCGCTTGCTTGCGACTTTCATACTAATCACATCTCTCCTCCCATCCACCTCCAGAGGTTGGGTCCAAGCAGGAGTAAGCATGCGACTCGTCGGCGCATGCTCCCTCCATCGAATCTCATCCTCGTCGTTCAGCCTTTACTCGGAGCACACGCACCCGTATCAACTCCACACTGGCCCTCACACGCTCAAGCGGAAAGCTTTGACTCGACTGGCCCCTCCCTGCGATGGGATAGATCTTGGGGTACGGATTGGAGTGTTTTGGAACGCTTTCAGTGAGCCCGTGCTGCTTAACTTTCCTCTTCCTTGACCCGACTCAACAGCAAGTTCTGACTGTTCTTCCACTTTTCCTATTTCCAGTGCTCGATAGAGCCGCCTCATCTGCCGCTGGGTGGCCTACAAGCCTGAACGACGCGGAAATCGAGACACCTTGGCCTCGGCCGTCAGCTGAGTACGAGAGGGTGCGTTTGAGTTCCCGACGTCAACCAGGTCTAGCATCTTTCTCACTGAGACTGACTCACCTCGCCCTCTTTGCGGTTTTTACTCTTTAGGAGGACTTCACCGGCGCGGAAGATTCGCTGTCGGATCTGTTCTCTCTCCACTCCCTTCCTTTTGCTGGCCAACAAGATGGGATTGAAGCGACGTTCATGAAGTCCATTGGTGATCACACTTTCTTTTTCTCTGCCTTTTATAACTTTGTTGACCTTTCTCTCTCTCTCTTCCCTTCTTTAAGCCCTCCACCACCGAGCCGCTCGCATCGGAGATAGCATTACAGTTCAAAGAGCACCCAAAGCAGAGGGCGTCGACCGACCAACCCCGATCCCTCAAGTTTTGCTCGACCTGGAACGATCTCTTCGCAAGTTCGCAGACGGCATACCTCCGAGTGCGAGTGTAATGAAGGTGGCGGGAGGGATTCCTCCTTGGAACTCGTACGCCTCTAACATCTTCCTTTCCCCTCACACGACGTGGATGTCAACCGAATCATCAATCGACGCGACCTGACCCCCACATCTCCCTTTCCTCTTCCCAGCACCGTTCCTATCGGCCCTTACTCTTTCGGGGTCGAACCAACGGTCTTTTCTACCCACACCATCATCTACGCGTCAGTTCCGAGTTTGTTCTGGCTGCTTCACGGTTTCCTCATCAGGCCTCGCTCACTCGCTTTCTACTCTTTGTTCCATCAATTTGTCAGTGCATTCATGCTTATATACGAAGAAATGGCTATGTTCGAGCCGTCGTGCAGAGCCAAGGCAGTCCAGGCAGCTTGTGGAGGGGTCGGTTTGATTTCGCAGATCGTGTGAGTCCAACTTCTCTCACTTGTTCTCGTTCAAGTTTGCCGTTCCATTCCAACGCATCTGACGTTTTTGGTATAATCATCTGCTCGCGTTCAGTGATATCGAATGTAAGTGAAGTATCTCTGCCCTCACGTCCTCGTGCCTTTGAGCGTCATATCTTTGCTTATCTCCGCGTCAATTCTCCATCCCTTTCGGGTTCTTCTCACGTTTCTTCTTCCCAGTCGTTCATCTCGACATCATCATATCAATTTTCTGGAGACATCTTGCTCGTCTGCTCCTCGAGGAAGCGAAAAGGCTTGCTGCGCTTGGTGACATCGAGGGTGAGTTTTCCTTCCAATGTGTCGCATCTTTACTTCTTGCCAACGTTTCTCAACCTAACGCATGTCATCTCTGCATGGTCTTCTTAGAGGCCTCCCTTCGTCAAGTAGACGTCGAAGTACTCGTCTTGTCGATGAGACGAATGGGAGAGGTTTGGGATGTTGGAGGAGTTGAGTGAAATTCTTTCGGCTTCTGTTCCTGTTACCTCGTCTTGTTCTGTGCGGCCTTCCACTGACGTCCATTCCCATCAGATCATTCTTCAAAGAGAGTCTCAAGCGTCCTTCGTCGAGCAACTTCAGTCCCTCGATATCTCGAAGAAGTCAGAACGAGGAGGTGGGAACTTCGCGTGAGAGGTTGAAATGTGTCGAGCTTGAACCTTGCTAGGTCGCATTTACATGAATCTAATCTAGTTCTTTGACCAGGACCTACCTACTTTGACTAAGTCGGTGAGTAGTGGACTGGGTGATGAGCAGACGAGTGCGTTATCAGCCGTACGGAGGAGGGAGCGAGGGCTCAGGACAGGGAGCGAAAGAGAGAGGACTCGAGAAGGAGGAAGCTTTTCGTTCCAAGAAAATCGTTTGCCCTTCGAGTAAAGAATTTCTAGATGTTAGCGCACTTGGTCAGAAGGCCAGCGCGGCTTCGACTCCAGGTTCGACTCACGGTCTCTTTCATCGCCCGTTGTGTAAGGGTTAGCTTCTTGAGCCAGGGAATTTCCGAGGATGCATGGTGAGGATCCGAAGGTGAAAATGTCGAAGTATAAGGTTTTGAAATGAAGGTAAATAAGCCCGAAAGCCATACGAGCACAGCAGAGAAGATGAGTCCGTACAGGAAGCCCTTGATTTGAGGACAATCCACAGGTTCATGTCAACGCGTCCTTCACATCTTCCAACCGACTCGCACTCATCTTTCGTCGTCGGCAGAGCTGTGACAAGTCGGCAGCGTCAAAAAACTCTAAAAGTCTGAGGTCTAGTCAAAGTGGACCGCTAGATTCAAAGAAGGTGAGAACAATTCTGTCGTGAAGATCTACATCGTTCTTCTGTGTTCTCGCTTCATCTTTCCTGAGCATCTCTTTCCCTCGAGGGAGAGGAGACGTCGCGACGAACAGGAGAACGAGCGATCCCACTGCTCACCTTCGAAGCGAAACAAGTACATGCCCCTCTCAGTAGAAACAGGTTCCATTTTAACCTTTTGTGGCTTTCAAGCGCGAGAGTAGAGGTCTCGGCTCGCAAAGAGGTCTTCCACGTCACTGATTCACTGGTGTTGCCGCTCAGAGGCTGGCGACTGGACGGATGGGAGTGCATCTACGAAACGGAATACATCAGGGAGCGAGCTCAGACGAACGATGCAGCTGACCTGCTTTTTGTCTCGCCATAAGTCCCACCCCTCCTGGAGTCCTCAATACGAGCCATTACTTCCAATACCTTGGTCGCTCGGATGGACGTCGTTGGGACGAGCGAGAGTCTGAAGGCAGGCGCTAAGGTGATTACAGCCGAAGTGATATTCAGAAGTAACTTAGAGTGGAGAACAAAAACGAGGCGGGCCAATGGCTCCTATTGCACCAAAGGTAAGATAAGTTATGGCATCTAAAGTTTGAGACGATGAGGAGAGAAAGAAACAACGTAGGGAAAAGGATAAATGAAAGAGTAAGAAAAGTTGCGACTGCAGTGAATAATACAAAGCGTTGATGTACGAATCCAAAGCGGTACGTGAGGTGACTCGACTTGGAGTCGGGGACGATGGCGGAAGAGGAGCAAGATAAAGAAGAAGGGGAAGAAAAAAAGGAAGACGGCGCGTCAGATGTGAGAAAGGACGAGAAGAAGAACGAGAAGAAGAACAGAGACGACAAGCTCACGATGTTTCGTTCACTTGAGCAAGGCTTCGAAGACGTCCTTGATGGTCCTCTTGGGAGCGGCGAGCTCGAGCACAGCCGGACTGGTAGGCATCCCGTCCACGTCGATCTTCGGTCCCCAGAGCACCTCGCTTCCTGCCTTGAACGACGAGACGAGGTTCTTTGCGATCATCCCCGCACCGGCCATGTCGTCGATCCACTGGGTGTAGCGGTAGACGACCTTCTGCTCCGGGATGTGAACGCCAGCGAGCTTTCCGACGAGGGCGACAATCTCGGATCCGGTCGCATTCTTGGGGCCGTTGAGGACGTATCGCTGTTTGAAGTGGGGTGTAGCGTCCTCGAGAGCGAGGAGGTGGGCTCCAACGACGCCGACGTCGAAGGGATCGATGTAGGCAACCTTGTTGGACTTGTCCATGGAAAGAACGAGAGGGCCGCCGATGATGCCGTCCTTCTTGGTAGCCTTGATCCAGTCCGCGGCGCCGCTGAGGAGGAAGGAGGCGAAGAAGTTGGGTTGAAGGGAGGTCCACCTGAGGGCAGCGAACTCCGGTTAGGAGAGGAGGTTCTCGATCGCCCAGTGGGTCCGGCCGTAGTAGACGGGACTTGTATCCTGGACGTATTCGGGGTGCGTGGAGACTCGGACGACGTAGGGGATGCTGGCGTTGAGGAGTGCGAGGTAGAAGGCGGACTCGTCCGTGAATTGATTTGCGCCATTGTGAGGTGCGATGTAGGCTTTCACGACGTTTTGCTCCCTCAGCCAGGCGGCATCGATTTCGGTCCAATCCTTTTCGACCATCTCCACGAAAGGAAGGGCGGCGAGCTCCATAGAGGCGGCGGAGGAGGACGAGCGGGTAAGACCCACGATCCTGAAGCCTTGTCCCTTGATGAGGTTGGGAAGGGTCCGGATGACTCCCTGGCCCGTGTTTCCAGTAGCGCCGACGATGAGGATTGTAGGGGCGGAAGACATGGGAGTGTGCAGGATTGAAGGGGGAGGGAGGGAGGCAGTGGTTGACAGTGAGAAGAGGGACCAGGAAGGGCTATCACAATCCAGATCAAGCTCTTGGTAAGCTTGATGGGGCTGAACGTTTGATCAGCGACGAAGGTGGAGGAAAAGGTGGAGGGAGCTCAGCAAGACAGGTTCGGAGAGCCAAAATCATGGTCCGTCCGATGCTTACTCTTGGTGTTGGGTGTCTTTTTGACGAAATTGGTGTAGGGAAGGGGAAAGTGGAGGGAGGTAGGGCTGATCAAGACAGCAGACGTCCAGATCAAGAGCTAGGGAGAAGCGGGGGTGAGGCAGACTTGTCACCGTCCATCTGCCTTGTTTTAGAAGAACAAGCCAGATTGACTGTTAATCCGGACAGTTGGCGTAGTCCACTGAGGACATCCCGGCTTGCCGAAATCCTCCAGTCCTCGTATCAGTCGGTCGATCCCCTCCTGCATAGACGTAGAGCAAGGAAAAAGGAAAGACAGTCACAAATGACTAGTATTCCGGTATCAACGATGCAGGTTTTTATGGGCTAGGACCGATCCAGAAGATTGATTTGGCTCCTTCTCATGGTTTCGGTTCGAAGCGAGCCCGACCTCCGACGATGTCACAGTTTCGCTGTCAGATCATTTTGTCGAATTCCGTATTTTTCTGATTATCCTTTGAAGAACTTACCCCTCCACCTCCTATTCTCAGTCAGCAAGGGTGGAGGAGAGAGCATCAGTCATCATTTGCGAGGGTGGTCAGGTGTCCGACGCGGAACTGTCCAGGAACAAGTGGTGCTTTCAACCATCATCCCCCTCCGCCGCACGCCCTCCCATCCAAACCCACACTCACAACCTCCAATATGACCGTCCAACAGCAAACCGTCTACCGCCTCGCAAACCAAGACAGCTTCAAATCTATCAAACCGTTCACCGAGCCCATTCCGTCGCCAACCCGATGGGAGGTTCTCATCGAAATCAAGGCCGTCGCCCTCAACTACCGTGACCTAGCGATCTCGAACGGGTCGTATCCCTTCCCGGTCACCAAGAACGTCGTTCCAGTCTCTGACTGCTCGGGTGTCGTCACCGAGGTCGGCGAGGGGGTGGACACCGTCAAGAAGGGAGACAAAGTCGTCGTTAGCTTCGATGGCACCAACCAGTACGGTCCTCAGCGGGATTGGAACCACGGCCACGGTGGACCTGTCGACGGATTCCTCAGGCAATACGCAGTCGTTCCAGCCTCCATGGTCGTCAAGGTTCCAGAGGACACAAAGCTCGGATGGCCTCAACTTGCAGCCCTGGTCTGCACCGGCGTCACCACTTGGAACGCCCTCTTCGGACCCATATCCATCCGACCGGGACAGACAGTCCTTGTCCAAGGTCAGTCACTTTGGTTCACATGGTTCACAAGTCTTCGCTCTTATACTGACGAACCCCCCACTTGTACGGCATCGCTCCCTATCGTCAGGAACTGGAGGTGTCTCCATGACCACTTTGGTCATCGCCAAGGCTTTCGGATGCACAGTGATCGTAACATCCTCCTCCGACGACAAACTCAAGTTGGCCAAGGAGAAATACGGTGCAGACTTCGGCATCAACTACAAGACGACCCCGAACTGGGGTGAGGAGGCGTTCAAGATCGCTGGCAACCAGGGTGTCGATGTCGTTATCGAGAACGGCGGTTCCGGAACCATCGCCCAATCGTTCGAAGCCATCAAGATGGGGGGTCTCATCACCGTCATTGGCTTCCTGTCGGCGGCAAAGGAGATGCCCGACGTCGCCTCTCTCGTCCTCGCCAAGGGTGCCATCGTCCGAGGTATAACGGTCGGTGCGAAACAATACCTGGAGGAACTCGTGCACTTCACCACCGCGCGTAACATCGCCATCCCGGTCGACAGAATCTTCAGGTTCAACCAGGTCACCGAGGCGTATGAGCACCTAGCCGGCGGCTCTTACATTGGCAAGATTTGCATCGAGATGTAGCGCGTTCGTACGTGTTGCGTTCCCTTCTCCCTCCTTCCCTCCCTTCCTCCCACTCCATCTCAAGATTTTGCTCAGAACCGTTGAACCTTGTCACTGACTTCGCTCTCTTCCCAATTGAACAAGGCGTATTCAGCTTCCCTCTACCACCCACACCTCCTTCTCAGCCCTTAGCTTTCATTTAACGCTCTCCCTGCTTACCCCCTCTCCCACCCGTCCGTTTGACTCTCGCTCTGCTTGAATCTTGATTTTGCCCTTACCTCGGTTGTTTCGCTCTCTTTCGATCGCTTTGCACCTTCACTACAAAATCGTCTCGCTTTCTAACTTTTCATCTTCATCTGGACTCACTTAGATCAGTATCAATGGGAAGAATTTCACGAGGGAGATGTGGCTCAGCCTTACTAGCGGAGTCTCCGACCCTCGTCCACCTACCCATCGTCAAGGTTCGTTGCTCCTCTCCCTTCCGCCTCTGCCGATCTCTCCTTCGCCTTCTCTTCTCTTCTTTTTCAGTGATCGGAACTGATCTTCTATGTTGATAACTTACACGTATACGATAATCATGCACGAGGGATTGACGTTTCGGGCAAGGCGAGGGAAGCCGACGCTGATCTCGTCGGGAGTTGTTGTGCCTTTCGCGAGAAGAGGCGAGCGGATACACAACGCAGTGTAATTGAGAGAGTCGCATCTGGCACTAGGGATTCTAATGGAAGGGGCTAAGTCACAGACGCCAATGAAGAAAGCGAGAAGTGGGGAGATGAAGAGAAAAAGGGAAGTTCGACGCGTTTGATGAGGAGAGAGAAGAAGGTCGCAGGTTCAGTCGAAACCTACGACGCTCAACTATTGAATCAAGCAAGAAAGAAGCAAGCATGAAAGTTGTGTGACCTTTCCAAAGGATGCGTGAATAGCGATCTTGAGGGCCGCGTCGATGGATCCTGCGCTGAGGTGATTTGAAGTGGGTGGGTGTGGGATCTGAACGACCGATGGGAAGATCGTCGGGCCTCAGAAGGAAGAGAACGGGCTTGCAAGTGAGGGTCATTGGGTGAAGAAGCTTGGATTGTGAAACCACAGGCTGTCTGATCCACTCAGCTGCTGAAGAAAAGAAGAGCAGGGCAAGAGATGCTGTTCGAGGCTTCCGTTGGGATGGAAGGAGAAGGAGGAGGAGGAATCAGAAGATACATGTTCGAGAAGACTGCGAGGATGGTGAGCTCTACGCGTTCGTTTCTTGCTCAGATGTTCCGAGAGACAAAACTGAACTCTTCCCTTTCGTCTTGCGAAGCGATGGAAACGACGGTGAGCTCACCAACACCCTCCCCTACCCTCCCATCATGATCAGACGTACTGCTATATCCTCGTGGCTCGCCTCATCTCCGTAACCTCCTCGCTCTCGGACAGGTCGGTCGTGTTCAAGGTCAGCGTTCTTTTTTCCTCGACGCGTCTCGTCCGACGGCTGATGCTGACGTCTCTCCTTTCCTCTCCTTTCAGGTCACCATCCACCCCGAGTGGAATAACGAATGGCTTGCCCCCTGGCCTCTTTACGTCCTAGTAAGCCTGGACCTCTCGGCTCTCTATTGTGAGTCAGGTCAGCCATCGTCCCTTTTCCTTTCGACATGAGCTCGAACGGCGAAAGATGAACTCTTCCGACCTCCCTCCTTCCTAGACACCTCGACCTACTTCCTCGGTGCTCCCGGAATGTCGGACAAGAACGACGACCTCAGGAAGCTCATCGCCGCAGCTGGACATGACATCGTTGCGAAGCTGTGGAGGTGGGAGGACATGTAGGCTTAGTGAGTTCCTTTTTTGAAGAGTCACGTCGACCTCCGCCATCCCTCCCTTCCCTTTTGACCGACTCCCCCGCACCTTTTCTTCTCCTTCTCCAGCATGTACCGACTCACCCTCGAGCATCAGCGAGCCCTGGTTTACGATAGTGAAGCAATGATGAGTATCTTCGTCGAGGACGAGGGAACGAGAGTGACGCGACAAAGTCCTTGAATTTTCTAAAGTGATCGCGGTACCTATCTTGATTGGTCGAGACTGAGAAAACTTCCCGCACCGATGATTGAGATCTCATCCACCAATAATGGGGGCTCGGGGGAATCAGAAAAGCGGATGATGACTTGTGACCGTCGAACCGATTAGCCAGCCTCCTTCCTTCGCCTCATCCTTCCTCAACCGCCACCATCGAAGCCAGAAAGCTTTTTACCGATTTCTCGAGCTTCCAAATACCTAGACCCGCAATTCCTAGGTCAGTCAGACCGTTGTGAACGAGGTAGTAGTTCTCGAACTCCGATGAGACGGTCCTCATTCCGACGAAGCTGACCCCTACCCCGCCTTCCTTCCTCCTCTCCCCTTTCCTTCTCTCCTTCCTCTCTGGATCTCAAGACTGTGAAGATGGGGTGTGAAGATTTGCGTATCTCTTTCTTCCTTTTCTACAGTAGAATAGGTTGTTGAGCTCGCTCCTCTCGTTTCTAATCTCGCTAGCTCTCTCTCTCCGCACACTGCCTTATTCCCTTAACCTTTTCACTTCCCTCTGTTGAATATGTTGATTAATGCGTCGAGATTACTGTTCATATTTGCTTAGTACTCTCCATCGCCTCCACGTTTCACTTCCACGTAGTTACACGTCGCTCTTTCTTTCGACCTCAAGAACTTTCGTCTTCATAGCTTAAGTTGATACAATAACTTGCACAACCCCAACTTCCCAGGACCGGAAGTTTCAACACCCTCTCCTCCCTTCTTACTCTCGTCTACATCTTGACCACCAAGCTAGCGTCTCACGAGTCCTTGTTCGTTCATCTTCTACTCTCCTTCTCTTCATCAGTCGTGTACTTATATTCTCTCTCTATACTTCTACAGCTTTCTCTGTCCAGGTTAGCTCGATACATCGTCTACATCTTGACCACCAAGCTAGCGTCTCACGAGTCCTTCTTTCTCTCTCCAGATCGAACCAGACGCTAGACCTTACATCTTCATAAAGACGTCTCAGGATGATTGCTAAAGGAAACCCTAACCCTAACGGCTCGGACTCATCTGCCAAGGAGAAGTTCGACAAACCTGCTCGAGTGAGAAACAAGTCTTGTCTCGAGGTGAGCTTTCCGCCTTCTCTTCTCTTTCCTTTCCTCCTTTTAGTTCGCATTGTCCTCAAGCTCCCAAGTCTACTGGACTGACAGACTCTGATGACACTGTTTTGATCTCCCGTTCAGTGTCGACATAGGAAGCTGAAGGTTCGTCTTCTCTGCTGTTCGAGAGGATAGGACCCGTGAGATCTCTTCGAGGCTGGCCTCCGTCCGACTTATCTCTCGGTCTCAACCTTGACCCTCTTTTCAATTCTCTTTCTTTCCCGCCTCTCAATCCCATCGTAACACAGTGCGATGCAGTCCATCCCGTATGCGGAACCTGTCTTCGAAGCTACAACCACGTTCTTCGTTTGACCAAAACTCTTTCCTCCTCTCGGCCGTTCGAATCGCGACCTGACGAACTCTCTTCTTTCCTTGCTGTTTTCACTCCTTCAGGACGTCTCTCAATCGATTTTGGCGTTTCGACTTGGTTTGTCCTCTTACTGTAACGCGCTTTTTTTCGACTCCTTATACCCAACCTTCTTTTTTCCTTTCCACTCCACAGCAAGAATGAGAAACGACAGGCTGTCTTTTCTCTATCCTTTTTTACCCTCCCCACTCCTTCGAATCGAGTTCAACGAAGAGGAACGAGCTCGCGAGCTTTTGTTGAACGACCCAGTTGATACAAAAACGGCCGAGTCAGCAAGGTCCAGGACTTGGCGAGGCTAAGGAAGTCGATTCTAAACATTACATTCACTCTTCCGAACCCAGACTTCCTAGTGAGGATGAGAAGGCTGTCATTTTCTCTCCTGTTTCACCTCTTCGCTCAGGCCCTCCATCACACAGAAGTCAGGCAGTTGCTTTGGAGCATGACGCAAAGTTGAAGCCCAAAAACATTGCTGCGGGGGCATTCGGCGATGTTGAAACTGAGCGTAACAAAGGAGGGCGAGGGGACCAGGGTAGAGCGACGCGACGAAAGAAGTCAGGTATTTGTGAAGGACCAAGATGAGGTATGAATAAAGGTGGCTGGAGATGCGGTTTATAAAGTAGAAAGCGAGGCGAGCGTACTCGAAGCAATCAAAGGGAAGTTAGACAAAGGACTGTACGAGCTGAAACGTTAGCAAGATAAGGGCTATGAACCAAGATACAGAGGAGAACTAGGTAACGGAGAAAAAAAGGATAGTAGCGGCAAAAGGGAAGTCAAAATATTCAAAGATGATGAGACAAAAGGACCCGAAATCGTATTCCACGCTTGGATGCTGCCTTGTCGTTGATAGGGAAAGGCTGGGCAGCGCAGGGAAGTTGTGAAGATCAAGCGAGGCGCGGGGATGGCAAGGGAACGTGAACGATGCGACGAATAGAAGTCAGGTGCTCATTGTGGAACGAAGACGAGGTCTGATTCAAGTGATTCAAGATAGAAGTGAAAGGTCGAAAGTGAGGCGAGCGTCTTTAAGGAAGGCGAAGCGATCAAAGGGAAGTGAGAACCAAAGACAGTGGAGGCTGAAACAAAAACGCATAAAGAGTTAGAACAAAGGGGCAAAGGAAAGACGCGTAGTTGAGAAGATAGGACTAGAAGCGGTAAAGGGAGACTGTGAGAAAAAGGTGAGAGAGTAGGAAAAGTGAAACAAGAAGGAGCTAAAACCTGATACCATGACAGAGGAACTCGACGCAACGTGTCCAACAATCGATCGAAAGGGAGTCTTTTTGTCTTACCTCCTCCTCCCTCTCCCTTTTCTGGCTTTTACTCGCCTCGAGAAGAGACGACTGACCGACCGTCCTCGAGAGCGAGCCCTCCGAGGAGCGAACCGACAAGCTGTCTTTTTCTGTAACATTTTGTGTCACCTGAGTGATCGATCTCTTCTTCACAACAAGCCCGTGCAGGCTGTCGCTCTGCAGATGAGTAGCACGTAGAATCTCAGAATCGTTATCATGGAGGATCGAGAGATGTGAGATTGAGCGAGAGCAAGGAGCGCGAGCGAGGAGGTCGAAGGAGGTACCGGGAGCGACGCGACGAAAAGAAGCCAGGAGCTTATCGATGCACCAACCAACCCCACGCGTTCGAACAATGCAACACTGGCGCTGCTTTCAACCTGTTTTCAGCGACACCCTCCTCCAATGCAGGGCGACTAGAGCGGTCAGTCGCTGAGTTCAACCTGTTGTTGGGTCGTCCACTTGAGCTTCGGGATGTCTGCAGGATGTGGTTCAAAGCTTGTTGTATAAAACTAGCTATTCAAAAGGTTTATAAACTATGGAAATGGTCACGTGATCCGAAGTAGCGTAAAGAGCAGTTGGTTACTAAGGAGGGTTACTGACACGGGGACTGAATGAGACGCGTTACTAAGCTACTACGTAAGACCCATCTGCGAGCAACCTTCCAACACCTTCATCGTCGGAAGCCTAATGTGTCTCTGTAACTTCCCCTCGCCGCAATGAACCCTCTTTTTCTCAACGGCTTCGAAGTCAATCGGCTTTGTTCCTCCTCCGACATGGTGGATGACGAGGAGGATGAGGTTGATGGGAAGAAGTCAGGAAGGAAGACGAAAGGAGGTCGACGCGGCTCGAGTACAGCTCGCGAAATATGAAAGATGTTAAGCGAGTCTCTCGAAAGGACTCACGAGTCCCTCAAACCGACCGGTACTTCATCGTCGAAGGAAACAGCCCTCCTAGTCGACCAAGAGGACCGCCAAGTGCCGTCAGTGCAACAAGGTCGGACACTTCAAGTCGGAGTGCTGGGAGTTGAATGGAGGAAAGCCCAGGGGGCAAGGACAAGGTGGAAAGGGAACGAGTTTCGGGAAGGGGAAGAAGTGTTGTTGGTTCGTCCACTTGAGCTTAGGGATGTCTGCAGGATGTGGTGCAAAGCTTGTTGTATAACGCTAGCTACTCGAAAGGTTTATATACTATGGAAATGGTCACGTGATCTGAAGGTAGCTTACAAAGCTGTTTACGAAGAATGATTACTAACAAAGGGACTGAACGAGACGCGTTACTAAGCTGCTACGTAAGACCTCTCTGTGAGTCGCCACCTTCTAACACTCCCACTCGACGAGCTGAGAGTCTCTCCTTCATTTCCCCCTCTGCGGGTTTCCATCCATGTCTCCGCTGGTCTTCTGATCCACGCGCGAGGGTTCCTTCTGGATGTTGAGCGATTTCTTGAACCGTTCGAGTTTCTTGACTCCGAGAGCCTTGGTGAGGATGTCTGCCTGCGTGTCCTCGGTGGGGCAGTAGTTGAGCTTGATGAATCCTCTCTGTTGGGCCTCTCGTCCGTATTTGTACGCGACGTCGATGTGCTTGGTCTTCTCCGAGTGACTACCGTTCTTGGTCGTTTCGATGGCGCCTTGGTTGTCTACGTTTACTGGTCGATCCGGTGTCGTATCCGAGTTGAGCGAGGATTTTGGCGACCCATCTGAGGTTCCGGCATCCTGCGGAGAGAGCGATGTACTCTGCTTCAAGAGAAGAAAGACTGATTGCCTGGGGCGTCGACTCGCCCAGATGACTGTGGATCCAAAGACCTTGACGACGAATCCTGTTGTTGATCGTCTTGATTCCGTGTCTCCGGCGTAGTCGGAGTCGGTCCACAGTTCTGCGATTGGAGCGTCCGAGTGTCCTCCAAGTTGAAGCGACGTGTCTGCTGATCCTTGTAGGTATCGCATGACCTTCTTGACTGCTCCCCAGTGAACCCTTCGTGGGTCCGAACTGAATCGGCTGAGAATTCCGACGGCGAAGGCGATATCCGGTCGAGTGCAGACTTGGAGATACATCAACGATCCCACCGCTTCGAGGTAGGGTACTCCGTCCAGCTTCTCTGATCCCAAATGCTCCGATTGGACCGACAGTTGCGTAAAGTCGTCCATCGGAACCTTGTTTGGTTTAGCGTCGACCACGTTGAATCGTTCGAGGACCGTTTGAACGTATCGTTTCTGGCTGAGGTCCATTGTCCTCGCCTTACGGTCCCTCGTAACGTCGATTCCGAGGATGGTTCCTGGGTTGAGGTCTCCTCTGTCGTCGATCTTGAATTCCTTTTGGATCTCCATCATGACCCACTCCAAATCCTTCTTGTCTCCTGCGGCGACGAAGTCGTCAACGTACTGGACCAACATGATCCGTCGTCCCTTCCTATGCCCTATGTAGATGCAAGGGTCCGCTTCGAGTGGATGGAGATTGAGTTGAGTTTGAAAGAACTTTGATGAATGATTGTAGAACGCGAGTGGTGATTGCTTGAGTCCGTATAGGGCCTTGAGGAGATGCGCGACGAGTTTCTTCTTGTCGCCTCCCTTTTGTTCGTACCCTGTTGGCTGTTCCATGAAGACCGTTTCCACTAGATCTGCTGAGAGGAACGCCGTCTTGAAGTCTCCTTGGACTAGATCGAGATCCTCCGATGCTGCGATGGCGAGGACGATCCTGAGTGAGTTGAGCTTTGATACCGGCGCGTACGTCTCGACGTAGTCGACTCCTTTCTTGCTGACTGAATCCCTTGGCGACCCATCTAGCTTTGAAGCGAGAAATCCTCTCGTCGGCTCCTTTCTTGAGCGCGTAGACCCAGCGACCTCCGACCGTTTTTGATCCTGAGGGTAGCTCCGTGAGTTCAAAGACTCCGTTCCCTTCCATCGACTCCATCTCTTCGTCCATCGCTTCCCTCCAGAAGTATGCGTGCTCTGACGCCATGGCTTCTCCGCATGTATCTGGGACGGAGGGTGGTGGAAGGTCCTCGAGTTTGGGTTGCGTCGCTTGAGCGTGTCCGGCGAAGTCCTCCGAAATGTGGAAGTCGGTGGTCGAGATCGACAGAGAGACGGGTGGCCCAGTCAAGGAAGAGATGGAGGCGAGGTTGAAGGAGGAGGTCGCCGTCGAAGGAGCTCCCTGTGCTGTCGAGGTGTTTGGAAGAGAAGAAGGTTGGAGAAGGGAAGGACTTTTGGGCAACCCAAGGAGGACGCCTACGAGTGAGCCACTGTATCCCCGCTTTCTTCCCTAGGCAATGCCTGGTGTTGTAGAGAGGTGGAGCAGGAGGGAGAAGGCGAGGGGGAGGGACCGCGGAGCCAGACAGCATCCCTGCCTCGACGTTGCGTCAAGCTCTCGAGCAACCTCCTGGATATGAGTAGAATGGACGAAGCAACCCTCTCCAACGGTGCTGACGATGGTAAAAGATTTTCTGTGATGGGGGAGGGGAGAGGAGGACTTCACGACCGAGCTCATCGACTCGACGACTCGTTCCTTCCTCCTTTCCCTCTCCCTTCGTCCCACAGCTCTCAATCGATATCAAGTTTGATGGAGTGACGTTATGATGGTCCACGTGAAAAGGGATGGTCGCTCGGGACGAGGTTCTCGGCTGTATCAACGCTTGAAGAGAGAAGAGAGAAGGAGGAAATTTGAACGAAAGCTCACCGCGAACAGTATCCTTCCCTCGTCTTCCCTGCTCTTCTTCCGTCTCCAAAGCTCCCCAGAGCTGGTTAAACGAGCCTGAGAAAAAGCCTTGGTGCTCGTAGTCGACAGAACCAACTCAGAAGGCTCCGGGGTGCCGTGAGGACCTACCTCGACACCTTCCTTCGTCGGCCTCGAGCTCGAGCTCACCCTCCTCCTCCCTTCCCTTTTCCTGATTCTCCTCGTCCCTTTCCTCTCTCTTTTCGGTGCTTACACGTGAACCCACAGACGAGCATGTAGCCTAAGAAGAGCCTCAGAAGATCCTACTCTCCGGCTTCGAGAACAAAATCGTCATCTCTTTGATCGTGGAGAGAGCGCGCTGATCTTCCTTGACCCCCTTCTTCTCCTTCTCCTCTTCCATCTCGCTAGATGAATCTTCTCTGATGTGGACTCACTTCACGAGGAAAATCCGCGCGAACGCGACGGGAACCGAACTCTCTCCCTCCTCTCTTCTCCCTGCCTTACTACTGCCTTATCCCGCCCTATCCCACTTGCCTTACTTGCCTTACCCTCCCACCTGCCTATCTGCCTTATCCTTGCTTAAAAATCGTTCTTTTGCGGATCACGCTGCGGTTCGATTTTCGTTACAGACTCGTTTCACCTTGCTTTTGCGTTCGAGGAACTCTCCGTCCATGAATGCTACCTACCGCCACCACACAAAAAGAGAAAACTTTCGCTCGCCTCTTCCTCTCTCACATCAACTCAGCATGGCCCTCTCCACTCCCTCTCCTCCTTTCCCCGCCATCCCTACCGAAATCGAGGCGCACATCCTCAGTTTCTGCGATCCAGCGACTCTCGCAAAGTGCTCGACCCTCTCCCTCGCCTTCCTCAACTCTCCTCCCCTCTTCTCTACGAGGACGTCGTTCTCCACGGGCTCGACAGTCTTCATATGCTTCTATGTGCTAGGCCGGTGAGCTTTCCTTTCTTTTCTCGCCTCGGTCCTCTACCGGGTTCAGCCCAAACGATGAGCTCGAGCTGATCGATCTCCTTCTCTTTCTTGTCTCTCGTCTCTCTCTCAGGACCCGTCCTACCAAAGCCACCTCCACCCCTATCTCTTTCTCACCCAAATCAAGCATCTCTCCCTCGTCGTCGGAGGAAAGGATCCAAGAGCATACCATCTTGACTCTCAGTCAGAACCCATCCACTTCACTCCCTCTCCATCTTATTACTCACGGAACCTCCCATGAGCCTCGGCAGGAGTCTTGACCACTTCCTCTCATTATGCGACCCAACGTCCTTCCATCTCAAGGGCCACGGTTCTCCCCAAACAGGCCTCGAAGCCGCTCTCCCCACTCTCGACTGCTCCAGACTCCCCTGGAAACGGATCAAGGACTTCACTCTCGAACGAGCAAGATGGTCCCTCGCCATGTCCTTCCACCTCCACCGCTCGGTCGAGTTCTCCTTCGACATCAGGTACGACCTCTCGTCGTTCAAGGTTGGGTGGGGACTTTGGAGCAACGCGGTGCAAGGGATCATTCTGGACGCGACGCGGACCAACCTTCTGCCGGAGACGCTCGGCGGTCGAGCAGGGTTCATTGTTCACGGGATGGAGAAGATGGAGATGCTGGTGGCGACAGAAGGGGGGAAGACGGATGTTCTGGATCAGTTGAAGACGGAGTGCGAGAGGAAGTTCGGAGCCGCTGCTTGGAAGAAGATACGAAAGAACATCGAAGTGGTGGTTGTTGTACGCTGAACGAGTGAGTTTTTGTCTCTCTTCCGATCTCGTCTCTTACCTCGACTATCTCTCCCAGCCGAGCTGATCATCATTCCCTCGTCTGCGCTCCCTCTCCCTCTTTCTCCTTCGACGACAGACGCGTCGCTCGAGTCGTACGCTACTGTCTTCCCCGTCAAGAACTTCCAGAATGTCTACAGGACTCCGTACGGGTCGATTTTCTAACAAGGGGGACCCGAGTAGCTGTGAGTGATTGGATTCTCGTCCCTTGTTCTCGTCGACGTCGGGAAATTCGACGCGTACTGACTCTTGCTTGATCTCGCTTCGCGGCCTCTTCTTTTCGAGTTACAGCCTCTCGATGCCTGTTAACGAGGTACCTAGCTCATTATTCGATTATCTTTGTTTACGACCATCACGCGTTCTCCTCCTCCGCCATCCGAGACGCTTCGAAAGTTTCGTCTCGTCTCTCGCGACGCGTCGATTCGTCCTCTCTTCACCATTTTCGCAAGGGGTGAAAGATGATGGACAACAAGAAGGTCAAAACTAGTCCACTCTTTATACTGAAGACGGTCCGCAGTCCAAAGCACCGAGAGAGAAACAGGAGCAGGAGGGAGTAGCTAGGAACGAGATCCATGCTGGGTAGGTACAGTCGGCGAGGTAGTGTCCGAGCTGTCCACAGGCGTTGTACTTGGACGTAGAGCTTGCTCGGAGGAGGGATCCAGGGGAGATTCCTTGATCGACGACGGCGACCTGACTTTGGACTTCGAGGGTGAGAGCTGACTTGAAGGTGCTCATCTTCCACGAGTTGGTGTCGGGGTGAGTTCCTAGAAAGATGGTCCTGAAGGAGGTGTAATGAGTTCCGAGTCGATGAATGAGGTGGTTAACGACGAAGGGATCCTCGACGGACGACCCGAGTTGGTTCCCTGGGAGTGCTTTGGCTCAACCGAGGAGGGTTTCGAACTCTCGTAGGCCCTTGAGAGTGTCGACCGGGAACTCGACTGCATGATCTCCGGCATGGCCTTGTTGGCGAGGGCTGGTCCGACTCCGACGAACTCTTCCTCCAGGCTCTCCCAAAGCTCCTTCGCTCCCATCTCCATCCTCGCTCCCGACTTGATTCCCTCGTCCATGAGGAGCCTGATGGAGAAGGCAACTGCATTCGACATCTTCCTCCAGGTGGTTTGGACTGCTAGGTCGGCGTTGACGAGGGGTTTGACGGTCGTGAGGGCTGAGTCCGTTTCGTCGTTCGTCAATGTACTTTTCACCGAGCTTTTCCGAGTAGGGTAGTTCGATCCATCGGTTTTGTATTGGTTCCTTCCTCCTACGGCGAGTAGCTGGACGTAGTAAACGCTAAGCACCACGGTGGGAGAGGCGATGGAGAGGTTCGGGTAGTAGAGTGGGAGTTGGACGAAATGGAAAGGAAGGAGAGGGAGGATGTCGAGCTCGAGGGAGGGAAGGAAGGAAGGAAGGACTGAGGTCGTTGTTGGAGGTTCTTCTGCTGGTAGCCTTCGGCGATGATGGTGGAGTGGTTTTGCGGTGAATGATCTCGAGCAATGCAGACTCTTAATCTGTTAAGAAGTAAGTTCTAGCGTCGAGGTTCGATCTGGATGAGAGAAAGAAGTAGCTGTGAGACGCTAGCTTGGTGGTCAAGATGTAGACAATGTATCGAGCTAACCTGGATGAGAGAAAGCTGCAGAAGTATAGAGAGAGTACAAGTACACAACTGATGAAGAGAAGGCGGGTAGGACACGAATGAACAAGTAGCTGTGAGACGCTAGCTTGGTGGTCAAGATGTAGACGAGGGTAAGAAAGGAGGAGAGGAGAGTGAAGAGGTTTGGAGGCGCACTTGATGACCCAAGGAGAGAAGGGTCGGTGAGGGGAGGAGAGGAAGGCCTTGCTGGTCAAGGAAGGGATGTGTCGACGGTCTGAGGGAGAGAAGACCTGAGGGAGAGAAGACCCGTACCGAACTGTGAGCCTAGGAAGAAGACTATGAACGATAAGGGACAACGAGAGAGAGAGGCGCGCGAATGAAGTGAAAGAGACGGTAACCAAGGAGACGTCGAGAGACAAGGTCAAGGCAGAACACGTAGACAAGTGAGGTGTGGGAGTGATAGAGATAGGTAGAGTGACCATGGGAGTGAACGAGAAGGAAAGAGAAAGATAAAGAGAAAGAGAAACACATCTAGAGTCGGAACCCCCCCCTAGACCCAAGGTCGTCAAGCTAGTAGTGGAACCAGATTCGGCCTGTTCCGCGTGCCAGCGAATCCAGTGGAACCAGCTCTAACCAGAAACGACTACTGCCCTCCTCATCCTCGATCTACCACACAAACACCCTTGAACATCGCCCGTTCACCAGATAACCGGCAAGGCCACAATTCCAATGTCGCGGGTCGGGGGCGTGAGTTCGAGATCCTCCTTCTTCACCGCGAGACGAAGGTTGGGGAGCGTTTGGAAGAGCACCGCTGGGTTCGGTGAGAAAGAGAAAAGGGGAGGTGAGCGAGGTTCGCGTAGGGAGGAGCTGGGGGTTGATGGCGAGTAGATGGCAAGTGAGTACTCACAGAAGACGCTCTCAAGCTCTGCACGAGCAAGCCACTCGGCAACGCACTCGTGAGGACCATACCCAAATCCGAGGCCTGCCTCGATCCCACGTTTGCGGTGAATGTCGAAAACGTCGGCGTTGGGGAAGACAGACTCATCGCCTGGAAGAGGAAGTATGCATTTGGTCAGTAAAGCAAGAGAGAGATCGGTAGCATAGGAGTTTGACGTACGACTTCCAGACTGGCAAGAAATAATTGTACTTGTGAGCGTCCTATCGAGAATCGCTCTCACCGTCTCCGCTCAGCAAAAACAAGTATTCACTCACCTGCGTCGCAGCGATGATCCCCTCTCCAGCTTTGATCAACTAAGGAAGAAGCGCCAACAGGTTCGGCAGTCAGTGTCTGGTGAAATGGGGGCGGAAAGCTTAGAAGGCTGACGGAACGAAACGAACCTGACCACCGATGGTAACGTCGACCTTCGCCACGCGGCGAGTCGCGAAGGAGGAAGCAACGTAGTAGCGGCAGAGCTCTTCGACGAAGGGCTTGACGAGAGATGGGTCGTTGAGGAGGTCCCTGAGTTGATGGGGGTGGTCGAGAAGCGCGATGACCCCCTGCAAACATGATGAAGCGTCGGCGTCAGCATATACTTCTCAGGGAAAACAAAGCGGAGATGAAGATCGCAGCATGAAAGAAAGAGAAAGACGAATCTCACCAAGTTGATCATGTTAACCTTGATGCAAAGAAACGAGGAGCAAAGAAACGAGGATCAGTTCTGAGTTCGCATAATGAACGGGCAAAAGAAGCCCAGACGTACCATGGTGGCGTTTCCCGCGACCAACATCAAGAATGCGATCTGAACGATGTCCTCCTTCGCGAGATGTCCAGTGAGAAGCTGCTCCTGGACAAGTTTCGAGATCAGGTCGCCGGCCGGGTTCTTGATCTTCTCCTCGACCAATGTCCCGAAGTAGTCGAGAAGCTCTCTAAAAAAAAAAAAAAAGCGGTGGGAGTCAAACAAACGATGGAGGAGAGATACAACGAAAGGACTGACTTGTTCGCGTTCGAAGCCTCACTGGCAGTTGCGCTTCCGTTGGTTCGGGTTGCATTCTTCGAGGTGAGGTACTTGAGATCGGACTTGGGAGTACCGAGGATTTCTGACAAAACAAAGGAACACAATCAGACGATCTCCCAAAGGCTACTGACTCGATGGAGCTGACCGTAGATGATCTGAATTAAGGTACGCAAGTCGACGACGCGTCAGATAGCAAGCTCCCATCTTCCTTGAGCGAGCGTCAAATCAGAAGACTCACGTAAGAAGGAATGGGCAAGGCGAAAGCTTCAACCAGATCGACCGGCTTATTGCAGCCCTTCTTGATCATCTCGTCGAGTTGATCCACGACGACCTTGCGGATGTGAGGTCTCTGAGAGTCGATGTGTTCCTTCGTGAAGAGTCCCTCGACCATTCGTCTGGAATCGCAAAAGGACGGCTGGTGTCAGTAACTCCCCCCTTAACTCTTGGTCCGAATAGGAGATAACCTGACCTTTGGTGCATGTGAGCAGGTGAATCCATGTCTGAAGGGAACAGTCGATTAAGATAGGGTTAGGGAGGGAGGTTAGAGAGATGAGAGAAGACGGAAATAGACTGACCGACAAAAGTTGGCTTGTTCTTTCCTGCCTCTTTCCCCCCTGCACTCATCTCGGGAAAGCCGGGTCTGTTGCGCTCCTGGAAGAGAGAAAAAAAGTGAGTCAAGACGAGAGACCGAGAGCAATATGATGATTCGTTCGTATCCACCTTGGAGAGCCTGTTGTCGACGAGGGCCTCGCAGATGTCGTGGTGCTTGACGAGCAGGAAAGGAGTCGATCCGTCCCAGAGCGTGACGCGGGAGACGTACTTCGAAGGATCCGAGCGAAGCTGGGCGTATTCGATAGGAGGTTCAAGGGAACGAGGTTGACGAGTGAAGGGGAAGCGAGGAGGGTTGGGGACTGACAACAGACAAGACGGGCAGATCAGTTCTAAATTCTTGGGAAAGAGTGGGAGATATAGGCTATACTGACTTCCTGGGAGGGTAGAGGTGTGAGCGGTGAAGGTGGAGGACATTCTAGTGGCGATGGGATGGGGTGGGCGATAGGATGGGGATGAGGCGAGTTGTGGTCAGTGAATTCTGAACTCGAAAACCGCCTGACCTTTTTTTGAAGCATTTCCCTACATGTCCAGTCGGCTAGTCGGCCCACTATCAGAACTTTGCATGCGTTCGAAGATCCGAGAAGAAGTAGAGTGCTAGAGCTTCAATCGCCGCTCTAATCGGCCCTTGAATTAGAGCTCTAATCGGATCCGTGCAGTCACAGGGCCGGCGATTAGAGATCCCCAAGGACTACACGGAGGGGGACAGCGGCTCGTTCTCATTCCCCTTCCGTCCGAAGAGGCAAGAAAAGCTGGGGGGCCAGATTGTGCTCAGGTCCGTCCTCGAAGATCTGTCCTGGCGAGCGACGTTCTCCCGAGAGGTACCTCGAAACGAGAAGGCGAACTCGAGCTGAGTTCCGCGGGTTCATGTCGGTATGTAGGTATGCGAGGATCATTCTCCTCTATCGCTGCCTCAGAGGTCCGAGGATTTGGATCGCGGAGCTGGGGACGATGCCCTGTTTGAACAGGTCGAAACTGTTGAAACTTCCGGTCCTGGGAAGTTGGGGTTGTGGGTTGTGCAAGTTATTGTATCAACTTAAGCTATGAAGACGAAAGTTCTTGAGGTCAGAAGAAAGATCGACGTGCGACTACGTGTAACTACGTGACTAGACGATCCTGGTTTGACTGTCAAGACGGAGGTGACTCCCGTTCTGCATGTTTGGGAGTGGGTCAAGGCGTTGGGAGAACAAGCTAAGAGCACGGCGCTGGAGCCGATGTCGAGGTTGTTTTGCTAGTGCGTTGGTTTCGCCAGGTGGAATTACTTGGAATCTAAGCGGGAGGGAGGGCGGCGAAGGTTGCGACCAAAGGTTTGGAAGCTAACGGACGTGCTGATCTTGCTGTAACAGGTTTTCTAATGAGCGGCGACGATCTCATGACGCGAGGTCGAGCCTTTCCTAGAAGTTAGGACAGATATCGCAAGTTCGGATGTTTGGCTATTGAGGCGAGTTGATACAACTAAACCATAATTGCCCCCAACATGAGGTGACGCTCAAACTGCGCACGGTGTAGCAGTTACTGAGATGGAAGGAAACGCGACCGACCGCTCCTTTGAGTGAGTATGGAGTGTCTGAGGAGGGGGATTGGGGGAAGTATCAGGAGGGTCAGGCCGGAAGACAATAAGTGAGGATGAAAGAACGCACTCCTCTACGTCCCCTGCAAGGTTCGTTTTCTCAACTCGGCCTCTCCCTCCCACCCTGCACCCCTCTCGCTTCCGAACCCCCCTCTCACCCTCCCTTCGCCGTCTCTCTAGGAAGCCACCCACTACCCCCTACGCAACCCCCGCCACCGCCCTCCTCCTCGTCTTCCCAACGAGCTTATCTTCTACATCTTCCACTTTCTCGACAACCCAGATCTCACCCTCGTGGCTCGCTCCTAAAAACCAGGGTAAGTACCTTCCCGCCTCCAACCCCCTATAACCACGGCTGACCTTCAACCTTCTTTCCTCCCAGATCTCCTACCCCGCTCAACACGTCTCAACTTTCCTTCAACCGTCCTCTTTCCACGTCAACGGCGACGGTCACCACTGGTTCGTCCTCCACGACCGAGCGTTCCCCTCACTCGCACCCCCAGCAAACCAAGTCTTCAAACTCAAAGAGCTCGTCGTCCGAACGAGATCCTGGAACTAGCTCGGTCACTTCGAGCGTCTACTCCCTGCTCTCTCCCCAACTTCGGTCCGACTCTCCTTGAAGGTAATCCTCCACCCCTCCGAACTCATCACGTTCCAAGTTCAAAACTCGATCTGGAGCATCCTCGGCGCCGCCTGGCCCTCCCTCGCCTCCCTCACCCTCCAAGGCCGCCAATCCGTCCCCTGGACGGCCGCCATCCAAGGAACTCAACAGTTCGCCCTCCTTCGTTTCTTCCGAGGCACAAGACCCGCCGTCAACCTCTCCATCACCCTCCACCACCCCCTCCGAATCCACCCCTTTCCCCCCGTCACTCAAACCACCCTCATCAACGAATTGAATCTATTCCCATTCGCTACCCAATGCTCCCACTCCGCCAGCTCTCGATCACGATCACTTTCACTCCTCCCATCGAAATCGGTCAGTCTTCCCCTTTCTCTCTCCCCAACCATTTCTCGTCGTTCTGCCCATTCTCCTTCGACCTCACCTTCCAGACTAGCTTTTATCGCTTACCTCTCCCTCTCCGCCTCCCTCCGTTTCTCTCTACGACTCTCCTTCACGAGTGTTTGAGAGCTATACGACATCGAGATGTCTAAGAACGAAGTTAGCCCTATGTACAGAGGGCAGATCAGCCAAATAAAACTGAGTAAGAACAGAAGAGTGTGAGGGCCGAAACATTACGGCTGGGTTACGGATAAGGACGTAGGAGTAAAAAGGGATCAAACGAACAGAGCAGTTTAACAGATGGACGGAACTAGGAGGGGTAAAGAAGTCAAAAAGGAAAAAGAAAAAAAAACGACGTGGAAGTAGACTCTAACTTGTGCAAGAGAATGTTGTTGCGTCCGGTCGACGTAGCATCGAAAGCTGAACCACAAGAACGGCGCCAATCAGATAAGTGAAATTTTCCCTGAACCAGCGCGATTTAAAAAAGAAACGAACAAAGAGACTTACCTTGTGCTCCTCTCTCATCGAACGAGACTGATCTTCCGCCTAATGGTTTCAACGATCCGGTTGCCGTCGCCTTCGTGAACCAGACCCGAGACCCGCAAGCAATTGCAAGCTGACAAGATCCAGTCGAGTGACCGAGACGTCGGGAGCTGCGTTGAGCACTGTTGTCCCGAAGAGCTCGACGAAAATGAGGAACTTGCGAGCCCGTTGAAGCCGCTTCTTGATGGCTTCTCTCGAAGTACCGCTGCTGTTGCCGTTGCCGCTCTTGATGTAGTCGGCCATGTCGCCATGAGCGAGGACCAGGTCGATGAGACGTTTTTGCTCCGGTTTGGAATCCCACGCTGAAGTGACGTCCTCCTTTGATGACTGCAGATGGTTGCAAAAAAAAGGACACGACACAGCGTCAAAGGTCAGAAGTCGTTGGACAAAACAAGGTTGCTAAACACAGGACGGAAAGGTCGACTTACCATACAGAATGCTTTGTACACGGTTCCAAGGTCGTAGTAGGCCCAGTTGTTGGCAACCGTAAGACATCGGCTCCGTCTGTCGAGTCGATCGATAGAGCGTAAGGAGGACGCCAGCCGACCCAGAGGAGTGATTAAGGCGACGTCTACTTGCGAAGACTCCGACGCCAGCCGGGCCAGTACGTTGACAGCCCCACCGGTCCAAGGGATTGTTGAGAATGCTCGCTCCCGCGTCTGCGCTGCAGGAAGAGTGCTGAAGTCGAATAGTTGGAGATTGTTGAGAAGCTTTACAGACTTGGACGCTCCGATCTGCTTCCTTGTCCTTGCTGGTTGCTGGGTGAGCTTTGAAAATGAGCACGATGCAGTTAGCGATCACTCTCACCGCGTAAATCTGGTCAGGGGGCAACAAAGAAAGTACTCGCATAAGCCCGCGACTGCCTCTCAACAGCATCCAGTTCCATCTCAGAGTTGCTCCCGTCCGATCCATCGTCATCCTGTTCGGGCGACAAGCAGATCTTAAGTCAAGCGTGGAGAAAGATCAAACTCAGCTCATCTATCAAGCGGGGGATGAGAGAGATTCTGATACGAACTTCGTAGTTGCCAGTCGATGTTTGGATCCAGATGCTGGGAGCGCAGCTCGACGTCAAGAGCCCTGCTTGCTCAAAGCCGGCGATCATAGCAAGGTACATCCTTGCGGCGTTGTGTGCAACCTTGTCCCCTTTGCTGCCATGGAGGGTTTCGTAGACCGAGTTGGCAAGGGAGACCAAAGATGGCTCTTCGACGGAGAGGGACTGCAAGGTCGGGCGGAGGATGTTGAAGGCAGACATCGAGAGTAGGGAGGGTTAAAGAGCGGTTGTTTTGAGTGTGGAAGGCAGGAAGTGCGAATGTAGGAGGGGATGTAGACCAAGGAAGGTGTGAAAGATGAAGGGCGAAAGGAAAGGGAAGGAAGGACGCTTTTGAGTCGTTGAAACCGCATAAAGGGAGGGTGGAACAAAGGGAGAGAACACGCTGAAACGACGCAAAGGTCAGCAGGGGTAGAGACAAAAGAAGCACGGTACAAAGGCGAAGATCGAAGCGAAGGAGATGAAGGGGACAGATAGCCAGCCTGCGCTGATCGATCACCGGTCCCCTTTCATCCTTACCCTTACGCGTTTCATGTGCTCTGTCTACCGGCTGCCTCGACTCCTTCCCTTCCCCTTCATACCTACGTTTCCTTTGACCTTCACTCCGCACTCATCACAGCTTCGCCCTGTTCCCTTTCATAAATTGAGGTATGGACGTTTTTCCTTCGACACACCAGCTCTTTCTACCAACCATCACACCTACCAGCCGCACATCTCACCTTCGTGCCCCCGCCCTCACCCTTGCAGTTCACGGAGCGTTGTCTCCCTCAAGTCTAGAAACTTATTCGTCCTTTGTTACTTTTGTAAGCCCATCCATCGGCTGCTCGTCTTTGGGCCTCTGTCTGATGCATGGTTGCTGTCGACGCAGAACTGATCTCCTTTCTTGCTTCGGTCCCTGCAGACGTATCAGCACTCATGCCAGTTACAGATGACCTTCGATCTCAGTACGCTTTGACGAAAAAACTCGGTCAAGGAGGATTTGGAACAGTGTACAAAGCTCAGCGTCGCTCAGATCGGAGAGTGGGTCCTCACGTGCTTTCTTGCCGTTGTTTCGCATTCTTCTTTCTCAGATCCCTAGAGCCTAATATCCATGCTGACGCCTGCTATCTTTCAGCAGCTCTTTGCTGTCAAAACTATGAAGGTTCCTGCCAGGCTGGACGTAGCCTTCACAAACGCAATCACCGTGGAAGTCCAGCTCCTTCGACAACTTGATCACGTCCACATCGTCCGCTTTGAGGACTACATCGAAACACCCCTTACGAAAAACACCATCATGGAGTTTTGCGCGAAAGGGGATCTTCACACCTTCATCAACAGTCACCGAGGTCAAGGGTGAGCCTTCCTTGCTACGCCGCTTGTTCCCCTTCGTCAGTAAGGCGCACCTGACAAATTTGATTCAGTGTTTACGTTGACGAAGGAGCAATCCAGAATATCGTCATAAGCCTCACCCTCGCTCTACACTACTGCCACACTCCGACTTCGACAAGAGGCGCGATCCTTCACCGGGACATCAAGCCTGAGAATGGTACGTCAGCCTTCATCCAAGCCAAAATGAAGAGATACCCAGTATTAAGGGCTGCTTACTTTACTGACCTTACCTCATGAGCATAGTGCTTTTCGACAGTGACGGCGTGGTAAAACTGGCAGACTTCGGACTTGGGAAGCTCCTGGACAGAAACCAGATCTTGACGCGTTCTCTTGTTGGAGTGAGTTTTGGTGTTCTTTGACTAGCTCAAAGACTTCAAAACCCGTTTGCTGCACGTTCAGATATTGATGTTCGTTCTCGTTAACAACGGTCTGGGTTTCCTACAGACACCTGGCTACCTCGCTCCTGTACGTAGTACCGCTCTTCCACTGATTAAGCAACTACATTGTCGGCTGACCCGCGACCTCTTTCATTTTGTTCTACAGGAGGTTGAAAAAGGTCTTCCCTACGACGCCAAAACAGATATGTACGGTCTTGGCTGCCTTGGATACGAGATGGCGTCCCTCAAGTGAGTAAGAGACGGAGACGCCTAAGCCAAATCGGAGTGCAAGAATGAGCAGCTTTTCTGACCAAACTTTTTTCTGCTGTAGATCCCCTACTCGGAAGCTCAACACAGGGGCTGAGCGAGCATTTCAGCTGATACTGCCCAAACAGTACTCGCAGGATCTAGAAATCATAGTGCTGAGACTGTTGGGAGAGAACGTGAGCCATACTTGCTTTGACACTTGCATCCAGATACTGCCTCGTCTAACATCTTGCCGTCTTACAGCCAGTCCGACGACCGTCTGCAACAAGTCTTCTTGCTCATCCTGCCGTCGCATCATGGATGCTGGCCACTCGATCTGTTTCTGAGTCAGTCCACTCTTCTTTGACGTCTGATGGGTTGTCAAGCCAGATCGAACCTGCTCTCCCAGCCAACATACGTCTCTTTGTTGCTTCCTGTCGCGCGAACAGCCAATCCACTAGAGTCCTGCTTGCCAAAAAGGAGGCTGACCTTCAAGACCTCGCCGCAGACCTGAAAACACTAGAGCTACAACTCAGGGCCAAAGAGTCAGCCTTACGAGCACAGCAGAGAAGGTGAGCACGTACAGACAGCCCTTGGTCTGAGAATCATTTGAAGAATCTGAGAATCTGTTGACGCGTCCTCCAAATCTTTCAACAGACTTCGTGCCACTCTCTCGCCGTCGCCAGAGCTGTGATGACTTGACCAGAGGGGAACGACTGCTTCGAAGAACTCGAGCACGCTGAGGTCAAGGAGTAGGTGATGTCTCAGCTTTTTTTCATCCTGTTTGCGTTTCACTTGCTTTCATCTATTCCATTTGTTCTCTCCCTTCAACGACACTTCCCTTTCCCTCTCACTATCTACCACTCACCTTTTCATCCTCTTCGTGTATCGCTTCCTCTCATTCGTTTCATCTGTTCTCTTCCTTTTCGTACACTTTCCTTTTACTCCTACAACACTCTCCTTTATCGCTCGACCTCTCCGCGCCGCCTTTCCATTCCGCTTCGATCAGAGAGAGCCGTTCTCGAGCTTGCTCTCGGAGCTTTCCCGAGCCACACAGCCATCTGTGTCTTTACGCTGGGAACGGAATGAGGATGACGTTTTGGAGCCGAACAAGGGGGACATCGGAGGACCCAATTCTCGGAGATGGTGTTGGAAAAGACGGCTAGCAGAGTCGGAAGGGAGATCGTACAGATGTTCGCGGAGTCCGACGAAAGTCAGATGCTGGTTGGAGGTTTTGCTGGGTGAAACAAAGAGGATGAGGCCGAGTAGTGGAGAGGGAGAAGGACAAGACGAGGACACTTTGACCTCGTGATGCTCCAGAAGCTTGACCTGCCTACCCTTGATCAGTCCTCCGTCTGCGAATTCAACGCTCATGCTGGCCATCTCAGATCGTCTCAGACCACCTTGACCTTGTCTTTCCTTCCTCCCAGACCCCAGACCCGGTCCACAGATTCCACAGATTCCAAAGTCTCAGCCTTCCGTCCCCTTCCGCTCCCTTAGCCCCGACCTGTCGGTTCCCTCGACCTCGCATGGCTCCCCATCCTTCCCTTCTCTCGCCAACCACATCCACCCCCTGTTCTCCTTCCCTCCATGTCGTACGCTCTCATCCCTCTAGTCGACATGGATTCCTCGACCATCAATCCTCTCCAGAGACGACGGAAGCCTTAACCCACCACCACCTCTTCCCTAAAACGATTCCTCCTCAGCCTATCCTGTCAGGGAATCACGTCGCGTCGCGTTCGCCCGTCCTGTCGCTTTTACAGGTCTGTGTCCGCCTGCATGTATGGGGGGTGATCAGAGCTCTGATAGGGCATGCATAACATTAGAGGAATCTGTCCACTGCTTGACCGAATTCAATCCTACCTCTCTATACGAGATGGGGGCACTGCAGCCTCCAAGAAATCCAGCGAAACGTGCCCCAGAACGGCAAAAGCTGGTCGTCCGAGAGCGAGAAGATGACGAGGAGAATGTCCAAGGGTAGCTGCGAAACTTAGAGAGGTGGGTGTCAGCGCAAGCTCGTCCTGACAAGAAAAGGACAAAGAGAGTGAGAGGGAGGGAGGGAGGAGCTTGGAGATTCGTTCATCTTAAAATTTCCCACTCTCCGATCTCTTCACCCTGCCAAGCTCAGGGAGAAGCTGACTTGAAATAAGTAGAGCTGTATAGAAGCCAGATTCTGACCACTGACCTTTCGACTTCACCTTTCCTCTTCGTTCCAGGCGTCGCATGTGCGTGACTAGTGTATCCACATCTCCTAACCTGTTTTAAAGTCACTGACTCATTCTCCTTCGTCCTATTCCACAGTCAAGACCAGCAGGTTGAGTCGTGTCTTCAGTCAGGAATGGACGTGAGTCACCTCTCCGTTTCTCTTTCCTCCTTTTCTTTCGCTTATTTTATCATCTGCCGAATCTCACAGGATGTGGCACCAAAGTTCACACAGTCCTCTCTTTGTTTCGTCTTTCTTCTCGCAGCGCGGTTCCAAAGTCCTCCTCGGTCCTCGTTTCCGCCGACAACGACGAATGAACGATCAAGGCGGTTTGACAAGGAAGGACCCCGAAGGTACAAACAGTATGACCCGAATAGTCTCGTCTCCATATTTTGATTTAGAGTGCTATTGTGGTAGTTAAAGAAGGAAGTTAAGAAAGGAAGAACTGAGTCATATAAATGTCCAGATGAGTTTCTACCCAACCTTATTTTTTTCCTTTCCACAGATAGGCTGTCTCTTCTTCAACCTTCGGTTCACCTTCCCACTCCTTCGAACCGAGTTTCGAACGAAGAGGTTCTACTTCTTGAGCATCTGCTGATCGGCTCAGATATCTATAAGAAAGGACGAATCAACAAGGTCCAGGACTTGGCGAGGCTAAGGAAGTCGATGCTAAACATTACACTCACTCTTTCGAACCCAGATTTCCTAGTGAGGATGAGAAACGACAGGCTGTCGTTTTCTCTGCTGTTTCACCTCTCCACTCAGGCCCTCCATCACAAAGAAGTCAGGCAGTTGCTTTGGAGCATATCGCAAAGTTGAAGCCCAAAAACACTGCTGTGGGGCATTGGGCGATGTTGAAACTGAGCGGACCCAAGGAGGGCGAGGGAACCAGGGTAGAGCGACGCGACGAAAGAATTCAGGTATTTGTGAAGGGGTAAGATGAGGTATGACTCAAAGTTGATTCGAGATGCGGTTTATAGAGTACAAAGCGAGGCGAGCGTATTCGAAGCGATCAAAGGGAAATTAGACGAAAGGACTGTAAAAGCTGAATCGTTAGCAAGATGAGGTCTATGAACCAAGATACCAACGAGAACTAGGTAACGGAGAAAAAAGGGGCAGTAGCAGCAAAAGGGAAGTCAGAAGATTCAAAGGGAGAGGACAACAAAAATAACAAGATGATGAAACAAGAGGACCTGAAACCTGATGCCTTTTTTGTTGTCATAAGCGTACGAGAAGAGTGGCAACACCGTTGATGGAAGTTCAGGAGCCTATTCACAGTATCTTGGTCGAACCGCAGAGCATCGAATTCTCAGCGGACGAATGGGCGAAAGATGCGGTTGGGAGATTAAACAGAATTCACTGTCTGGCTCGCTCTCGTCAAAGATCAGGTGGAGGGAGAGGCAGAGGTAGAAAGAGAGAAAGAAAAACAACGCGAGACTCAAGGACTGACCTGATTTTCTTCCAGAGCCTTCGCCTTTTTTTTCCGTTGTCGGATAGCAGAAGAGGATGGGTGACGGTGGCACCAAACCTTCGCGACGCGTCCAGGCCCTTCCGGCATTTCTCTTGGATTCCCGACTTTCTCCCGGAAGCTACTTTAGGCGAAGACCATTGGCATAGGAGAACTAGGAAGTCATCGGTATGTAGAGGCAAAACAAAAAGGTACAGAAAACGACAGCCTGTCGTTTTCATTTTCATTTCTCACATTGACGCTTCAGTCAACATACATCGTTCGGTATCTTGCGTGTATTACTCCTTTAAGCTGAGGCTCAGAATTGCCGATTACTTCATACCTTGGATGCTGCCTTGGTGTTGACGGGGAAAGGCTGAGCAGCGCAGGGAAGTTGTGAGGATCAAGCGAGGAGCGGGGATGGCGAGGGAACGTGAGCGACGCGAGGGAGAAAAAAGTGGAAGGGTAAGGTAGAGTGAAACAAGAAAGAGCTGAAACCTGATTCCTTGACACTGACGCGGCACGATCGTTTTGATGAAGGAGTGGATGAGTCGATTGAGGTTCGAGGTTCAGACGATGATTTGAATTTATCAGTCCCTTGTTAGCTATTCAACGCTCTTTGGCTTTTGAAAAAGGACTGAATTCCGTGCTTCTTCGGTCTTTTGAGATCTCTTCGAGTTTGCTCCCGATTCCAACTAAGTCAGTCCCCTCGACGTCCTCCTCTTTGTCCCTCCTTTGATCGCTCGTTGCACCTTACTCTCCTGAGCTTCCTCGTCGCCGGACGAACAACTCAGTCTCGTCGCTCCTCCCACACCCGATGTCGACGGTCGACCCTTCTCCCTCTACCTCAACGGTCCAATGGTTGCAGTCGGGGCCGTCGGTCTTGCTCTTCTTCCTTCGCCTTCGAGCAGCCATCTCTGGGTCGAGTAGCGAGGTTTGGGGCATCTGGGCTCCCTCGTATGTGAAGCCAAGGAGTATGCACATCTGAAACTTGCACTTTGCCTTGCCCTCGCTCGTTATGAGCTCACTCGCGACGGCTTTCCTTCCAGGAGCTCAAGGGAATCTTGTTCTTCGAATCGCCGCCATCACCAGTACCATGAAATCCGGCGAGACACCTTCCTCTTCAACCCCAGCACCGTCTTCGAGCAACAGCAGCCGAACTCAGCACCGCATCTCCCTTTTTGCCTCGTCGACATCTCCTTCCCTGTTCAACGCCACGATCGAAAAAGCCTGGCTCGAAGGAAACGAAAACGTCTTCTTCCTGCAATTTCTGGGGCGGGAAGGAAGGTCGAAAGATTGCCACTTCCCGTCGTCTCCTCTCCTCCAGGAGCATCCCGTCCAAGACGTACCTTGTCCTCCTTCTCCGGGCTTCGAGCTCCCGCTCGTAGGGACGCCTCCCCTCGTCAATGCATCTTCCTCCTCGTTAGCTTCGTCCACCTCTTCAAATCCCCTCTCGCATCTTTCACAAAAGACAGCCTGTCGTTTCCTTTCTTCATAGAGGGTCCAGCAGAAGATGAAAGATCCTTCCAGTGAGTCTTTCACATCTTCTAGCTCTTCTTCGGAGACCTGAGCTGATCTCGATGATACTGTTCAGCAGTCGTGTTCTCTTCGCCGAAGCGGGATTCCGTCGCGTGTCCTGCTGTAGAGTCGTCCGCCGTCAACTCCAAGGGGCCTGTTGCTGCCGAACCTCTCGATTCATATGGATATAGAAGCGAAGTGACGAGTAGAACGATACGGTGGTGAGACCTTCCATGATCTCTGCTCCTTGTTTGAGACGGAAAACATCTCGGTCGAGGATCCGTCGCTGATCATCTTCCTCCTCTTATCTTTAAGCGCCAAACAAGCCCTCTCGCGTAGGAAATGAGTTGGGGAGTGCGTGCGACGAAGACAAGAGCGAAAGTAAGATCAGGCCAAATTATTCGAAGGAGCAGAGACACGAGTACACCTTGACCGATATTTTCTCCTCCGGCTAAAACGTGCGACACAAGATCTGAGCCTCCCTTGGAGGAAGAAGCGACCGTCGAAGAGCGGCAGATCCTCCCTCCTCACCTCCGGCGGGCTTTTCGTGGAGTGGTTGAGTCCGATAGAGCGGAGTAAGGCGTTGAGCGTAACTTCCTCGATGGTGCTGTAAGGACCGATTTTGGGTGAGTGCTTCCGGCGCAAAGAACAAGAGGGGAGAAAGAGACGCGCCAGTCGGAGAAACGTAACTCAGATAAAGCAGGTCGATAACGAACGAGCTGATGATTGGACCTCAGTCAGATTTGCGAGATGACTGGTCCGTACAGAGAGCGACGCGACGCGAGAAGCTGGACTTCCCGACCAAGACGATCTGGCGAAACAAGGAAGAGGCAGAGAAGCCTTTCAGGGTTGGGAGTCGAGGAAAGCGAAGCAGAAATCGGACGTCGTAGAAGAGGAGAGAGGCGACGACGGTCAGGAAGCTGGTTAATGAGTCGAAGTCAGGAATATGAAGGTAGGGTAGTCCGTCGTCGAGGTCCATCACCTCGAGACTGGTCCAACCGGGAAGAGAGGATCCGTCGCCCAGCTCGACCCAGAAAGCGCCGTCCGTTGTCCTGTCTTCGACCGCCTTGAGCTTGAAGCGGATGGGATCGAAACGAGGAAAGAGTTGGGAATGAAGCTACGCCTGAACACTGCTCTCTCGATATAGAGTTGAGATTCAAAGGGTGTGAAAGCGAAACGGCTCGCGACTGTTCAAGTCTGGTGAACGAAGGCTGAAGGGAGTTCGGGAGAGAGAGAGGGCTGAAGTTGAGAAAGAAGGTCCGAACTTGGGCGATGGAGAGTAGTAGGTTTACTCTTGAGGGCTTAGGTCTGACGCAGGCAGGAACGAGTCAGCTTGGGTACTGCATCGAGAGGGAAGGAAGAAGCGAAGGACAAGTCGAGCTCACACCTTGGCTTCCTCCCGCTCGGGGAACGGCCCGTCTAGAGCTTTCACCGAGCTGACCATTACCGATCCGTCCGTAAAGCAAAAGCGCAGCCAAGAAGCCATGCGAGACTCATACCAAGACGGCGAGGGTCGAAGGAAGCTTGCTCGAAGACAAGAAACACGATCTCCCACGGCGATAGAAATCAAAGTGGTGAGGGGAGCCGCCAAGTCGGGGAAGAACATTTGAAAGGTTAGAGACGACGTGCAGATGAATGATTACACCTCGGGCACGTTGAAGGGAATGGTTGCAAACAGCTGCAGTGAAAGAAGTTCTGAAAGAGAGAGAAAAGGAGAAGGGAAGACGGTGAGCAACATATTCATGACCCACCATTTTATCGTCTTTTCGCTCCATAGCGAGAATGAGAAACGACAGCCTGTCGTTTCCGCTTCCCTGCTGTCTTACCTCCTCACTCGGTATTTTTCATCACAAAGGTTACAAGCGGCTGCTCTTGAAACGAGTTGAAGTTGGAAGTACAAGAAATGTCAGGATTGAGCGAGAGCAAGAGGGCAAAGGAATGAAAGCGACGCGACGAAAAGAAGTCAGGTGCTTATCTAGCTACTCGAAAGGTTTATATACTATGTAAATGGTCACGTGATCTGAAGGTAGCTTACAGAGCAGTTGGTTACTAAGGAGGGTTACTAACGAGGGGACTGAACGAGACGCGTTACTAAGCTACTACGTAAGACCTCTCTGCGAGTCGCCACCTTCCAACATCCCTCACGTCCTCATCCTCTTCCTCGCTCCTTATTGAATCCGCCCTCGTATCCCTCCTCCTACTCAACCGTTCGGACATCAAGTACCTCAATCTCCGAGGAACTTCAACTTTCACCACCGAAGACTCCCTCTCGAAACTCGTCGACGCAATCGAAGATTCCAACTCGACGCTCCAAATGCTCTGGTCGACCCCCGCACTCGCTGGTCCAACACTCCTCTCAAACCCCCGCACTCGCTGGTCCAACACTCCTCTCAACTACCTTCGAGATCGACTCAACGACTCTCTTTCCAAGAACCGAGCTAGGAAGAAGCTGGCTCATAGCACGGCGGCGAGACTGGTAGGGAGCTTTCGAGCGATGCTTTACCGGTTCGACGCGACAAGGCGAGCAGAGGAAGGTTGAGCTCGCTCCCGACGGAGATTGCGAGGGAGATACTGAAGTATTCGATTAGCTCGGGGCTGAGTCGAGGGCAGGTTGGGAAGATCACGTGTTGGGCGGAGGAGAGAGGGACGCTGGGGTCGTTGATCAGCGGGAAAGAAGTTGGAAGGCGGGAGTTTTTGGAGAGGGTGGATTGTTGGAAGTTCGAGGCTGAGGAGCCGCTGGAGTAGAAGGAAGCTGCCATTTCCACTAGCCACTATGTACTTTTATCGATTTATTTCTCTTGCAGATCAGACCCGTCGTACTTGAGAAATGACAGGCTGTCTTTTCTTTATCCTTTTCTTTCATCTTCTCATTCGGTATTTCTATACAAAGGGCCCATGTCGTGCTCTAGAAAAAGTGGTAGATGTCAAACAAGCAGAGGAGGATGGGCGATGGCAATCCTTACCCCTCGCGACGCGTCAACTCATTCAGGTCCATCAGGCATTTCCTTTTAACCCCTCACCTTTTTTCGCGAGGGCATCGAAAGCAACGGAAGCAAGAGAAGCATGAAGTCATCGATATGCAATGGCAAGGTAGAAAGGTAGAGAAAAGACAGCCTGTCGTTTTACAGACCCAGTCGCAGAAACGGGCCACGGCCCAGAAACGGACCATTTTTACTTCCACCCCCTCGTTCTCGCTACAGAATCATTCCTTTGCTTCGATTCTTCGCTCATAATCGCACACACATACGTGAATGCTACGATCAAAAGCTGAGGCCCGATAAACGCGTTGAAGAAGATCCAGCATACGTAAACACCTCGTCCGAGCTCACTTTCTCGAAAAACAAAACGTCAGAATCCTCCTTAGTCAGCTTCTTGTCTCTTCATCCAAATCTGGATGCTCTGGGGGGTGTTTGTATAACAAAGGCATAATATTGCGCTCATCTCGAACGTCTAGCAGCGACACCGCGTCCCTGAGGTCCCTGCAAGATGAGAAGGTGACGAGCTCGCCGAGCTCGTCTCGAAACCAAAATCGACGCACCCTCGTCCTCTTCGAAGCGCAATGATTGCTTCAAGCTGAGATTCGTCGGAGATAGAAGAAACACGTGAATATATATTTCGTTAAGCAGAAAGTAAGAGAAAAAAATGTCAAAAAGTCGAAGGCAGAGCGACGTCGTCCAAAAGCTCCCCAGCTATCCTTCCTCCCCCCAACAAAACTATTTCGCCCTCAAACGATGTCTCATCACCTCCACTGAACCACCACCTCCCTCATCCGTCGTCTCATCCATCGACTCATTCTCCACTCGAGGAACCCACTTGTACGTCGGATATGCCCTTCCCCTGGCACATCAGCTTACAGGGTTCAGGACTGGTTGAGGCTGAAGAAGTCGTTACCAAACACTCACCCTTCTACACCCACCCTTCCTAGCGCCTTCTAACAAAGATGAGAAACGACAGGCTGTCGTTTGTCTCCTGTTGCACCTCCCCACTCAGAGTCTCCATCCCAAAGAAGCCAGGCAGTAAGGGGGCGAGGATGAAGGGAGGAGGGATGAATGAATGAGAGCAGGAGAAGGTGGACAACTGAGAAGAAGATCGAAGCAGGGCGGGACACGCTAATCGGAATGGAAGGTGATGGGGAGCTGACGCGGCTCGTCTCAAAGTTGGGTTGATAGAGCGAGAGGAGAGCTGTTTTCTTAGAACCGACGTTCCCGAATTCCCACTTCGACCCACCTTGACAGGCACAGAAATATCGTCTGAGTTCCCGGAGGTCATCAGAAGGGTGGAAAGGGATGAAGCGTTGAAGAGGAGACGGACAACGAGCGGTTGACGACGCGACGCGTCGCGACTTCAGGGGAAGGGAGTGTCGAGAGTTGAACACAAAATTCACACGTTTCGTCTCGTCCTCCATCCTTGACCCTCCTGGACTCGATATCCCGGTCCTCGACGGCCTCCACATACAATACCGGCAGGGGTAGGCTGGCCCAGACAACAGAGCTTCCAAAGTGTCGGTGTAGCCAGGCGTTGATCGACAACTTTCATGGCCTCCAGCGTAGTCTACATCAAAAGCAAACGTGAGCTCAACCTTGATCTTGTTGCCTCCTCCGTAGAGCAGATCTTTACACCTTCCAGAGCTCAAAGCAATCTCTCTTGAGTATGCAAGAAAGCAAAGCGAGAGAAAGGAAGCCCCCAGGGGAAAAAAACGGACTCGCGGAAGTTCGCGGGAGCTCGGCGTGGGCGCGGAGCGGAGCGCAGGTGTCGAGATGTCGAGTGCTTCAGGGAAACGAGGAAACGGTATGAGACAAAGGTTAATCAAGATATGGAACAAAAGGGCGACGAGCAGAGGGTCCTGAAGAACTAGAGGCGAGAGAAAGTTCGAGGGAGGCAAAAGACAAACGAAGTAGATTGGAAGACGAAACGATCAAAGGGCAGTGAGAACTGGAGACTGCGAAGGCTGAAACGATAAGTGGAGAAGAGTTATGAAAGGAGCGACGAAGGCAAAACGCGTAGTTGTAAAAAGACCGGCACGGTCGAGAAGAAACGAAAAGCGTAAACGGAAAATGAGACAAGGCGCTGAGACCTGATTTCCTGACTACAGGGTTAGGGTTAGGGTTAGGGTTAGGTGCCAGGGGCGGTACGAGTGACGAATACAACTGGAGCGTGCGAAGAGGAAGCGGTAAAGCCAAGAGTCCGGACTATGCAAGTTTGGAAAAGGTTTGAGAAGAAGAATAAAAGATATCAAGAAGAAATATAAAAGCGCAAAAGGATCAGAAGCAATACACAACGCGACATAGATCGCTATCAACAGTCCGTTTCCCACCCTTCACAGCGACGCCAAAGGCAACGGGTTCTCGACCCAGTACACCGCGCGGAGCATCGACACAAACACCCTCAACGAGAGCTCGAGCTGGGGTCCGTTGTACGTTGAGCAGTAGCCAGACTTGTCCGAGTACTCTGGATTGCAAGACCAGGGGTTGAGGAGCTTGACGATCCCAGGGTAGGGAGTCGATAGGTAGTCGATGCCGTAGGCGTGCAAGCCAATCATCTCGACCAGATGAGAGCGACCTTCGGAGTTGAGATTGTCGAAGTCGATGACGGTAAACGAGACCTCTTGGTTCCACTGGGAGTTGGATGCCGCCCACCCAGAGTCGCCCAGGAGGTGGACGACCCCAAACTCATCTTGTGAGCCCATCCCGTCGAGGGAAGTGGGGTAGGTGTCGACGGCGCAGATGACATCGTCTCTGATGCAGCGGAGGAGGGCGAGGATGATGGGAGCGGTGGATTCCAGGTCCCTGAACAAGCTGCTGGGTTGGCCACCTGTGAATGAGGCGAGGGCGACATCGGGACGGATGCCAGTAAGGCCCAGGTAGCCGGTCCACCCTTGGTCCGTGGTGCTTTGCGAACGCAACTCCGGGTAGGCGTCGATGTACTTGGCGAAGGCCTTTTCGAGGAGAGGGACGAAGAAGACGTCGGTAGGAGGGTAATCGCCGTTGGGACCAGGCTCGACGGCGTCGAGGGTGGGATGGAAGCCGATGTATCGATCGCAGGCTCCACTGGCGAGGATGGGTAGGGTGTCGTCGATCAAAACGGTTGCCTCCTTGCCTGGGTACTTGAAGTTGAAGGCGAGCTTGCGGATGAGGTTTCCGTCGGCGCCAACGTCGATGATGTTGTAGTCGATAGTCTCGACGAGGTACTTGGTCCAGCTTTCCGCTCCGATTCCTTGTGAGGCAAGGGACAGGATCGCACTTCCCATCTAGAAGGGACCAGGTCAGCTGGCGACTTTGGTCCTTGTGGATAATGGACTCACTCCGCAATCACCAATGCTCCCTTGACGGACGTTTCCTGGCGTCAACCAAACGTAACCCTCGAGCGCCCACAACCCTCCCTCGGCGGGAACAGACCCGTTGCCTCCACCCAGGACCGACTTGTATTCGTACGTGCACCCGCCCTTGTCCGGGAACGAAGGCTGCCTCTCGGGATCGCTCAACGCTCCGAGGTAATCGGTGGTGCCCGTAAACGAAAAGGCGATGGTGGTGTTGTCCTGCTGGACGTCCGGCGCGTTGACGTAAGTTCCTGGACGAAAGAACTCGGTGGATGTATTGCGGGTGATGCCAACCGTGACGGAGGAATTGTCAGGAGTGAGAATGACTTGAGAGACGTCGCCGTTGTCGGGGGAGCCCGAGGTCGTATTAACCGGAACGACGATCTCTCCTCCGTTCGGGGTGTAGATGGTGGTATTGCCCGACTCGGGAGTGGGCAAGGTCGTGTTTTGTAGGATGGGAGGGACCGCTTCGGTCGAGCTGAGGACGACGTCAGGAAGCTGGACAGGAGTGGTTGTCTCGATGGTGATGGGGAAGGTGCACTTGTCGTCTGGAGATGGGTAGTTGTTGCGAGCTTTCCAGAGGGAGGTGGCCTGAGCGATTGTGCCCGAGAGGAGGATGGTGAGGGGCAAAGCGGTGAAGAGCATCGTGAAAGGAAGAGCGGGGTGAGGGCTGGATAAGTGTTGGTTAGAGAAAGAATTGGATGAGAAGAGAGATGTCGATGATGGAAACGTAGATATGTGCATCCATCCTCTCACGTGCGACGAAGCTGTGTGACCTTGGCGCTGATCCCGCCAACGCTGATCAGCTGCTTCTTATCAGGCTTCCCGCTCTCCCGCTGCGTGCCAAGCCGTTGTTTCAGTGACCACAGGACCGAGATCGTGCTTCTGCTGTGCGTAGGCAGCGGGAAGCAACATGGTCAGGATCCAACGAGATGGAGGGTGCCCAGAGATCTGGTGTCCTCGATGTGTACAGCCCGACCGTGAAACTGGTAGGATCTACGCGCCAAGCCAGACCAGAGAGGTTGTACGGACTCTCTGAATTCCCACCAACGGCTCGTCCTCCTCCCACTTCTGCTGATTGATCGATTGATCTGGAAGACTGACAATCAAATGTTACGTATCAGGTATCATGCGTTAGATCCGTAGAGTTCTCCTGCCACAAGGTCATCGAGTGGGAGTCTTGAAAGGGACGACGATGGAGCAGTCGCGCCGAGTTGTAACTAGAACGATCTCTGTCTACATCTCTTTTCTAGAGGTTTCTATCCAGATACGTCATACATCAATATGTAGTTCCTCCTAGTAGGTTTAACGAAATTGACCCATAAGGCGGGCAGAGAGAGGGCGAAGGAGGATGAGGACGAGGAGGAGGAAAAAAGGCAGCTCATGGGCTTCAGAAGCTTTCACGAACCGAGCAAGAAGGGGTTGCTTGATCTCCTTCTGGGATGGAGCGGACAAGCCCCTCGAGGTGAGCGAGCATGGAAGCGTTGGGGGATCGCTGAGAGGATGGCAAGGAGTCCATGGTAAATGAAGGAGGGGCGGGGGGGCGAAGGGGAGGAGTTGACCGTTGTAGGACAAGGAAGGAAGGGGAGGATAATATGGTGAGCTTCGAGCTTTCAGCTTTGCGCAGCTGCAGAACGACTCGTCCCCCACCCAAGAAAACTCTTACGGCAAGATCTGTAGTACTCACTAACAGCTCGACCCTCGAAGCTCTGACTCGAAGTCAACTCCGCAGATAGTCTGCCTTCTTCACGACGCGTCTCCTCCCTCTTCCCTTCCTCTTCGCTCTCTCCATCCTCCCCCCTTTCCCCTTCATCTCTCTCTTACCAAACCAAGATCAAAGCATCTAGAATGCTTTCTCATCCGGGATGTATTCATGGCTGGTAGGCACTGCTCCGAACCGTCGACGAGAAACATCTCCCCACCGCAGATGTCTTCCATTTTTTAAGTGAAGTTGGATACAGTCGCTGAGAGATGGCATGAACTAGGCTAACGGCGTTGCTTCTGTTCTCGTACGCTTCTACTTCATAACTTCCACTTGAATCACCTTCGGGTTGTACCTCACCTTCATTCCTTCACAAGTACCTGACTTCTTTCGTCCCCGTCGCTCCAGGCTGGTTCCGGCCCTCCTTGAACTCGCTCAATTCTACCATCGCCCAATGCCCTACAGCAATTTTTCTGAGCTCCAGCTTGGCAATCTGACCCAAAGCAACTGCCTGGCTTCGTTTTGATGGAGGGACTCCGCGGGGAGGTGAAAAAGGAGAGAAAACGACAGTCTGATGTTTTTGCTGGAAGGCGGCGACTCGCAGAGAGGCGTTCGTTACCGTGCCAGTAACCCTCCCTTGTACTCTCCTTTTTTCACTCTATGCTCACATTACGTGCCCATTTCGTAGTATTAATACCTCTGTGATAGCTAGCCCCATTCAAGTTAGCCTTGAACTACTGTACATCCTGCAGAGATCCCTGAACTGTGTTGTTGGGTCGTCCACTTGAGCTTAGGGATGTCTGCAGATGTGGTTTAAAGCTTGTTGTATAAAGCTAGCTACTCGAAAGGTTTATATACTATGAAAATGGTCACGGGATCTGAAGGTAGCTTACAAAGCTGTTTACGAAGAATGGTTACTAACAAGGGGACTGAACGAGACGCGTCACTAAGCTGCTACGTAAGACCTCTCTGCGAGTTGCCACCTTCCAACAAGACTAGCCTACATGAGGTAGTAGTCGTCGAAGAAGAGCTCTCCGCTGTCGTTGAGGATGAACTGACGCGCAACAATTATTTCAAGCCGACGCTGGATTCCCATGACTTGCTGATCTTCTTGAGTTGTAGAACGGAACGAAAGGAGGTCAGTTCTCGTTTCGTCTTTCATCTTCTCTCTTCTCTCTTGTTCTGGATTTTTTTGGTTTGCTCTCTTTTTTGGTTTGCTCCCTTTTTTTTTATTAAAAAGAAAAGCAGAGGACGAACCCGACTTCACCTTCGCCTGGCACTTCACCTTTTCGACCTCCTCACCTCTCAACGTCGCCCTCGTTTGTACACGTCTTCTTTTTTTTCTCACGCGCCGTCGGATTCAACGCTGATTCAATTTTGGCATGATATAACCTGCATTTCAAGCCATCGTCACCGGCGGAGACGGACCCAACGATGGGTGGGGTCCCTTCGAATCGTTCATTTCGCGACATCGCTCAGGGTCAGGATACAGCCGTTTTTTTTAGTGCGTCGCCGCGCTTCCCCTGTTCTCGTCGCCTCCCTTCTCTTGCTTCCTCTCCTGCTCCTTCATCGAAGGTCTGATCTACTTCTCTCCTGTCCACCCAATCCAGACGCCCTCATTGGTCACCCCTTCGACCCATTCAGCCGACCTATCGTTAGAAAAGCCCTTCGAAACCTCTTCAGCTTCCTCACCTTTTCCTCCGTTCTCTTTCAACTCTACTTTCGGATCTCTCGGAATGTCACAACCGGATCAGCGCACCGAATCAAGGTTTGTTCACCCAGTCCATCTCCTTCTCGACTCTTGTTCGGTTTTTTTATGTCGATGCGTCGAACTAAACAACGGAGAAAACGCAAGACCTCGACTGACCTTCCATGAAATGGGCCGACTGTCGCTCTCTCTTGAACCAGGATTGCCCGGACCCTCCAGCTTAGACTTGCTCACGTTTTCCGTCAAGGCTGTCCCTCAAGCAAGCACCATCCCATATCTCACTCATGAGGAAGCTCGTGCTCGATACCTACGGCGAATTTGGCACAGTGGCATTTTCTTCTACCCCTTAACTTCTCTGCAAGGCCATCGAAAGCAGAGAGAACAAGAGAAGTTAGAAGTTTTTGACATACAGAGACAAAATAAAACGTGGAGAAAAGACAGCCTGTCGTTTTCAACATCAAGCCAATTCTCCAAACCCAGCCTTCCTAAAGAGGATGAGAAACGACAGGCTGTCGTTTTCTCTCCCTTGATGCACCTCCCCACTCAGTCTCTCCATCACAAGGACGTCTGGCGTCACTCCCGTCCCTCCCGTCCGCCTTCTCGCCCTTGCTTGATCCTCACATCTCCGTCTACGTACTGTGCAATATCGGGTTTTCCAATATTCTACACCTTGCAGAGCAACTGACTCGGCCCTATGTGATGAAGAGATCAAGCTGGAGATGATAAAAAAAGGTTAAAGAAAAAGACAGCCTGTCGTTCCTCATGCTTGCTTAGGCGCGAAAGGTATGTTGATTTAAGTCAAAAGCTCACCTGGGCGTCTGAGGCTGAAGCGAGCGAAGGGAAGTAAGAACAAAAGAGTGAAACAAGAAGGAGCTGGAACCTGATTCCATGGCACCTCCTTTCTGATGATTCCTTCGCCTCCAATTCCTTCGCTTCCAACATTTTACTTCCCGCTCACTCACGGCCATCATCTTTTCCCATTCAATATCTGCTGAGTCCGCTCACCAGCGCTCCCCAACCCTCGAAGAGAACTACCGCATCCTCCCTGGTGTCGAAATGCATTCGCACACGCTTCACGCGCTGCCGGTTCTATTGCGCGCGAGATGGAAGATCGGAGTTCATGAGTTCTTAGAAGGTTACGAACTTGATCGAGGTGGTGATCAGGAGAGTGATGGTGTGGAAGGTGGCGAAATTCGGGAAGGTGAAGCAGGAGGAAGAGGAGGAGTGAACGAAGAGAAATTCGAAGATAGCAAAGGTGAGGCGATGGAGAGAATGTGAGGATTGAGCGAGGAGCGAGGGTGTCGAGAGGTCGGGTGCTTAGGAGGAACGAGGCTAGGTAAGATCCAAAGGTGATTCAAGATAGGGAACAAAAGGGGAGACGGGCAAGAGGCCCTTTTATACTAGGGAAGGGGGAACGTTCTAGAAAGAGCTATCACGTAAAGGACTACGATAAGAAAGGATAGGAAGCCGAAAGAACAATGCTAAGTATAGAAAAGTAGAGAGCCATGACTAGGAACAAAGCGTAAGAAAGGGAAGATCCGGAGTGGAACGCGACGCGACGTGATTCCCTGACATGTGAAGAAGTTCTCCCTCGAACACGCGCGCCTCACTTTTTGGAATCTGACCTCTAGCCTGAACCACATACCCACAAGGCTCATGCTACCCGTAACGTCTCTGGAGCTTCTGGTCTTCATCAACATCTCAATTGGTTGGCACTTTCGCGATGGAGAAAACATGCATCAGGTAAAGTTGACGGCCAGGAAAGGGACAGCCCGTCATTTTGTATCGACCTGATGGGCCTTCTTGAGTATCCCGAGCGTCCTTCGCGTTGTTGAGAGCAGTATCGTTGGAACATTGTTGAGGCTTTGTAGCTCTTTCTAGTGTTTGGTTTACGTAACTTACTTTGTCAGGCGCCTTCCGTTAGTAACGTCATAGTTTAGCCCTGTTTCTGGACCATTCTCCGTATTCTCTACAGTATGTAACGTATATAAGCTACTTAGCTAGGTAGGAGTTCTTTTATACAATAATTTGTGAAGATTTGCGTATCTCTTTCTTCCTTTTCTACAGTAGAATAGGTTGTTGAGCTCGCTCCTCTCGTTTCTAATCTCGCTAGCTCTCTCTCTCCGCACACTGCCTTATTCCCTTAACCTTTTTCACTTCCCTCTCCTCCCTTCTTACTCTCGTCTACATCTTGACCACCAAGCTAGCGTCTCACGAGTCCTTGTTCGTTCATCTTCTACTCTCCTTCTCTTCATCAGTCGTGTACTTATATTCTCTCTCTATACTTCTACAGCTTTCTCTCTCCAGGTTAGCTCGATACATTGTCTACATCTTGACCACCAAGCTAGCGTCTCACGAGTCCTTCTTTCTCTCTCCAGATCGAACCAGACGCTAGACCTTACATCTTCATATAATTGTCACCTCGAGTCGTTCCGCCTCTGAGCACGAAGCACCAAGAACCACCCCACTTTCTAACACGTCTCTCCCCCTTCTTCATCTCCTCGAACTCTCTGCTCTTCGAGCACCTCAATAACCTTCCACTTACCCTTCCTCTTTCTCGCCTCCTTATTTCTATATTTATCCAGGTACCCTCTGGAATGCAGCCATACAACTGCGAGCTCATTACGCCGTTCAACTTCACCTCTCCTCTCTCTCTCCTCCCTAGTCCTCTTTCTTAACGCCGAAACTCCTCCTACCACCTTCGCCATCCTCACGTCCTCACTTCATAAGCCCCTCCATCTCGATCCCACAACCTACTACTACGTCAAGGTCTTTGGAAGTCGCTCGACAGAGGTCACCTCCGTCCCTTCGACAACCGAGGACGAGGCCGACGTGCTCGTGGATGTGACCGCGATTTGGCAGGGTGCAGGAGAGTGCGGCTTGGAGAGTTCCATCACGAGCATTATCAGAAAACGGTACCCGGCCTGACGTACTTGAGCTGGAAGTCTGACGGCGCAACAAAAAGACGAGTTGCAACGTTCAGTTTGGGTGTTGAAGGGAAACAAAGAGAGAGAGGGGACGATACTCACACAAGACTAGCCGACGGCGCAGAAGATCGAGTATGGAATTTCGGCGATGAGTTGGGTCGACTGCCAAAGGAGAAAGGAAAAGTAAGCGAGATGAAAAGCTCCCTCCTCCCCTCTTCGGGGAAGAACTAAGAGGAAAACGACGAAAGAGTACATCTCAAAACTGGATCCTCGGTTAAAAGTGCGACGCGTCTGACGTCCTGTATCACTGGATCGTTGATGGTGCCGCTCGTCTCCCACTCTGACGGCTTCCGCAGGTACATATCACAGAGATGCATGGTCACGTCAGCGTATCCACGGACCACGAACCGAGAAAGGGCATCAAAGCTTCTTGACAACAAACGACCTCTGTCTTCGCAGCTCGCTGAGCTGTCAAGCAGCCGGTGAAACCGGAATTCAGGCTTTAGAATGATGACAAAAAGAAAAAGAAAAAGAAAAAACGAACGGTGTCGACTGAAGTGTCGATAAAAAAGAACAAGGTTGAAAACGACTGGCTGTCTTTTCTCTACCTTTCTGTTTTGTCTCTGTACATCAATGAATTCATTTTTTTATTTTTTATTTTTGTTCTCGATGGCTGGAGCATCCATGACCAGCGAAACATCTCTTTCTGAGCTGTCTAGGTCTTCTTGCCCTCCTGCGTACTCAGTGGGGACGGACGATCCATAGCCCTTATACGCTGATTACAAAGAAAGGTTACTGACGTAAGGGTCGAACGAGAATTGTTACTAAGCTCCTACGTGATACTTCTTTGCGAGTCGCCATCTTTCCAATATCTTCCGTTACCCCTCTTCTGCTTCTCCTTACCCCTTTCGACCGCTCCAGTGCTGGTTCGTCTTTTTTTTATCGCTCCCGAGTTGAACGTCCAGAACGCTGACCTTCTTTCTTCTTCGTCCTTCGCGCTTGCTTGGTTCGCTCGCCAGGGGGTCGACCTTGCGCCATCTGCAGAATGGTTTGCTGGGAGGAGGCTTGCTGAGGGAAGGAGCTTTGGGGGTTGGGTGGAACGATGAGGGAAGGGAGGAGAGTGGAATGGGGGTGGAGGCTGTTGCTAAGCGACAAGCGCGACAGACAGAACGCGATCTCAATCACGATTCGCGAGCATTGTCGAACCAGCGATCTTCGACTCCGATCCCTCGGCCGGCACGACTGCAATTGAGGTGCTCCGTACCCTGCTTAGCGACCACACCGTCAACGACAAGGCAGCATTCAAGGGGGGACTCTGATGTTAAGCAATCGGTGAAACCTGAACCTCAGTCTCAAGAATCAAGAAACCGAGAAACACCGCGCAATGTTGGCTGAAGCGTCGACGTGGGAGAACAAGAATTGAACGACAGGCTGTCTTTTCTCTACCCCTGCCTTGCCTCTGCATATGAATGCACTCAAACTTTCCTTACTCCCGTTGCTTTCGATTCCCTCGCGAAGACGGTAAGGGGTTAGAAGGAATTGCTTGATGGAGCTGGATGAGCGGACGCGTCGCGGGTGGTTGCCATCAGCCACCCTCCTCTGCTTGTTCGACTTCGACCACTTTTTCTAGAGCAACGACATGGGCCCTTCGTATACAAAGACCGAGTGAAAAGGTGAAACAAATGGATTAAGAAAAAGACAGCTGCGTTTCTCAAGTACGACGTGTCTGATCTGCAAGAGAGATGGATCAATAAAAGGACATAGTCACTAGTGCAAATGGCACCTTCCTTCTACTCCAGCGGTTCCTCAGCCTCTGAATTCCAACAATCCACCCTTCCTAAAAACTCCCTCCTTCCAACAACTTTTCCACTGATCAGCCACCCTAGCGTCCTTTTTCTCCTCCGCCTAACACATGATCTTTCCAACCTGCACTCGAGTCAACCCTGAGCTAATCGAGTACCTCCGTATCTCCCTCGCAGTCTCCTTCGGGAGCGAGCTCAATGTCCCTCTGCTTTCCTCGTCGCGTCGAATCCGTCCTCCCAGGCAAAGCATCGCTCGACCAGTCTCGCCGCCGTGCTATAAGCCAGCTTCCTCCTAGCTCGGTTCTTGGAAAGAGAGTCGTCAAGTCGATCCCGGAGGTAGTTGAGAGGAGTTGGACCAGCGAGTGCGGCGCTTGAGCCAGAGCATTTGGAGCATTTTATCGTCTGTTCGCTCCGTAGCGAGAATGAGAAACGACAGCCTGTCGGCCTGTCGTTTCCGCTTCCCTGCTTTTCTACCTCTCCACTCGGTATTTTCTTCACAAAAAGTCACAAGCGACTGCTCTTGAAGCGAGTTCAAGTTGAAAGTACAAAAAATGTCAGGATTGAGCGAGAGCAAGAGGGCAAAGGAATGAAAGCGACGCGACCAAAATAAGTCAGGTGCTTATCGAGGAACGTGGACGAGGTACGATTTAAGGGTATCCAAGATAGACGTTAAAAGGCAGAACGTGAGGCGAGCGTATTTCAGGGAGGCAAAGCCATCAAAGGGAAGTGAGAACGAAAGACTGAGAAGGCTGAAACGAGAATAGGGGGACAAATGGACAACGGCGAGACGGTCAATTGAGAACAAAGGCCATTAGCGGTGACAAGAGATAGGGAGATGAAAGAGAAAGAGCAAGGGAGAGTGAAGTAAGAAGGAGCTGGAACCTGATTCCCTGACGCGACACCGCTTCGCCTGGTTGCTTCCTCCTCGAGCTCCTCCCACCCCATAAGGAGAAGGTGTTCAGTAACAAAGGGAATTTCTTATAAGAAGCAAGGCGAGGTAAGATCCATATGTGATCAAGATAGAGACAGAAGAGAGGCAAGGGAAAGGCCTCCTTGGTCTCGTTGATAGGTGGGTGTAGTTCGCTGCAGGGAGATGCTCGTCAGTACAAGTGAAGAGCAACTCTCTGCGAGGTTCGCGAGCTTGTTATCTTTCTCTTTGTGAAGCATCCGCGTCCCTCTATATAAGTACACACATATATCTACCCACTGCTTTAGAAGATCCAGGGAATAAACGTGTAAGGAACGGCTGTGACGGAAGAAGTGGTCAGTCCTCGCTTGACGCGTTCGAAGACTAACGGACCCTGAAGCTCAGCTTTTGCCCAACAAAGAGGGTAAGTCGACCCTAGATCTTTCGGTTTCCAGCTTGTTTAATAACCAAAGTGAGCTCCCCGTCTGGTTCGTATCTCATTCCCCCTTTGGTGACGGGGTGGGGGCGTAGTTGGCTGAGAAGAAGAAATGACAGCCCGTCGTTTTTCATCAATGCTGTTGGAAGGTGGCGACTCGCAGAGAGGTCTTACGTAGTAGCTTAGTAACGCGTCTCGTTCAGTCCCCTCGTTAGTAACCCTCCTTAGTAACCAACTGCTCTGTAAGCTACCTTCAGATCACGTGACCATTTCGATAGTATATAAACCTTTCGAGTAGCTAGCTTTATACAAGAAGCTTTGAACCACATCCTGCAGACATCCCGAAGCTCAAGTGGACGACGACCCAACAACACGTTATCAGCACCAGTTCGCCACCACCCGCTCAGCAATCCTTCGTCATGTCAAGCAACTACTCCAAGAAGCTGGATCATAAGCTATTCAAGCTCACTGCTCTCGATGGTACCAACTACGAGACGTGGTCAGTAAGGATGGAGATCGCTTTTGGAGAAGCAGGAATCAAGCCCGTCGTCCTCGGTACGAAAACCAGGCCCAACCTCACCCCGGAAGTCAAGGAAAAGGACACCACCGGACAAGAGGTCGTGAAGCAGCAGAACAACGTCAAGGACATTGAAGAATGGGACCATATGGACGAGTTCGCGCTCCACAGGATTCAAATGGCGGTCAGCGACCGAGAACTACCTCGGATCCGGAACTGCAAACACGCAAAGGAGGCATGGGATCTTCTGCGGAAGACTCACAAGGTGGAAGGAGGAGCGGGAGAGGTCATGGCCATCCGAAGGATGAGGGACCTCAAGATGGAGGAGGGAGAACCAGTACAGGAGTACATCGACGAATTCCAAAGGATCATCGACGACATGTCAGCTCTCGGCCTCAACATCCCAGACAGGATGAGCTCAATGTTCTTCCTCAGTGGATTACCCGCATCACTCGAACAATTCATTCAACACCAAACGCTCCAGGCATAAGAATCAAAACAAGAACTCAACCCAACCGCCGTCGCCACATCCCTCCTCATCCACGTAAGGACTCACGAGTCTCTCAAACCGACAGGTACTTCATCGTCGAAGGAAACAGCCCTCCTAGTCGACAAGAGGACCGCCAAGTGCCATCACTGCAACAAGGTCGGACACTTCAAGTCGGAGTGCTGGGAGTTGAATGGAGGAAAGCCCACGGGGCAGGCACAAGGTGGAAAGGGAAGGAAGTTCGGGAAGGGGAAGAAGGAGAACAAGGGGAACTGGAAGGATAGGGAAGAGGCGCACCTCGTAGACTACGGTCTTCAAGTAGGATCCGACATCGCGACGTCGGCCCAAGCGCTCTTCGCTCAAACCAAGCATGGATACATCGCCGATAGTGGAGCATCAAACCACATCGTCGGAGAGAAGTAGCAAGGGGAGGTGGGTCTTCGAGGAGAGTGAGCGAGAGCGAGAGGTGAGATTCGAGGAGAGTACATGGATGGCGAAGGCGAAGGAGAGGAGGGAAGGACGGGTGAGCGCTGATGAGAAGTGCGTCATTGAGACGAGCCGCGTCGAGTCCTTTCTAGCACCTTCTCTCCTCTCCATAGCTCTAGTAGTTTCTCCGTAGGTAGCTTAGTCATCTCTTGTAATAGTAGATACGTCATAGGTGCTGCGGAGGGTTCTCGTAGAGTATATAAGGAGGGCTCGCACTGAGAGGAGGAGGTTCTTCACTTGTACTGAAGACCATCCTCCTCCAGGTGAATTCTATCATCTCTCGCTACTATATCTCGTTTATATATTACTTGTACTGAAGACCATCCTCCTCCAGAGCCGACACCTCACAACAGGAGGGAAGGTCGACGAGCTCGAGCTCTACAGCAGTCTCTGCAGTGACTCCACGTTCGAGGCTTCAGAGATGTGTCGATCCAATGGAGCTTCAGAATCGTGAGCTTTTGATGCTTTGGGATTTTCGTCATGTTGGTGGTTGGCTTAAAAAGTGAAGAAAGACGAAAGAGAGACGGGTCACCTCCGACGGCGACGAGCTCGCTCTTGAGTCGTCCTTCCCTCCCTCGCCCCCTTCTTTCCCTTCCTCTCGATGCTCTTCAACCTTCCCTCTACATCGACCATCGTAACCGTCTCACAGTCGGTAGAGCTAGAAAGCTATATTTTTTTTGTCTTCGCCATGGAAAAACATATGAAAGCTCTGTGCGCGTTTGATAGGGTGAGCTTCCTCCCCTGCCCGCCCCTTTCCTCTCGAGTCCTTACTGAGATCTGTCTCTTCGATTTTGCAGTTCATCGACCTACGAGGAGAGGAGCATAGCATTTTCGCTCACTGTGACGTCGTCCATTCGAGACTGGAGAGTCTCGAGCTCACAGCCGCAGGTCGGACAGCTGTTAGTTTTTTCCGGGGAAAAGGTGCGCGTACCTCAGGCGTGCCTCTTGTTGAGATCCCAACAGTGACCTTCCCAACCTCTCACAGTCCCTTTTCCTTCATCCTCCCCTCCCCCTTTTCCTCCTCCGGTCCTCTCTGTTGTGAGGTGTCGGCTCTGGAGGAGGATGGTCTTCAGTACAAGTGAAGAACCTCCTCCTCTCAGTGCGAGCCCTCCTTATATACTCTACGAGAACCCTCCGCAGTACCTATGACGTATCTGCTGTTACAAGAGATGACTAAGCTACCTACGGAGAAACTACTAGAACTATGGAGAAGAGAGAAGGTGCTAGAAACGACTCGACGCGGCTCGTCTCAATGACGCACTTCTCAACACTCTCTTCCCTCCTTCGACGATTCCCCCTTCCAAAGGCCCAGTTCGTTCGAAGAAGGCCTCAGTTAATCGTGAAAGAAGGAAGAACGAGAAGGTGGAAGAGGCGAGGGAGGGGAAGCATCTGCGCGTCACCCACTCGGGACGGGTTCGATGGTGAGGTTCTTTGTGCTCCTACGCGAGAGGAGACTAGGTCGATTCGAGTGGGGGAAATCTCGATATCGGTAGGTGGGAGAGGGGGGGTCAGGGTGGCAAATGAGAGGAACGACGACGGGGGCGTTCCGACGATGGGGTACTTTCGACAGTTAGCTGGTTCACAACGAGGGGGTAGAAGTCGAAGTGGCCCGTTTTCTGGGTCTCGGCCCGTCTCTGTGACTCGGTTGTATCGTCGAATAGACCCACCCTCTGGCAAAACCTGCGCCGAGTGGGCCGTCGACTACATCGAAGCACTCGAACGATACGTAAAAATGCCTTCTCGATGGCCACGAGCAACTGCGAGTTCTGTCTTGTAAGACTCGCAACTCCTCTCATCGCTTCCCGACGCGTCGAATTCGAGCCCTCGACGTTCTTTCGATAGTACGCGACTGGGGCCGGGTACGCCGCCACCACGTCCACCTACTTTACGTCTTCTTCGATCTCTCTCAGGTTTGCTTCTCCCTCTTCCGCATCTTTCTCAGCTTGGTAACCAGTCGGGTCTCCCCCTACACCATGAGATAGACTCCATGTATCCCCAACCTCCGAGCACTCGACTCTTCCTTTTCAACTGTTTTTTTTGACTCCTTGCATCTGTTTGGTTCCCTCGAGTTCGTTTGGTTCTCTCCCCACTCCACAGACTTCTTAACTTCCTCCCACCCAGAATATTTAGCCTTTATTCCATCCTCACTCGGTTCGAACATATATGGCCTTTGGCTCATCTCGGAGCTTGATGCAACCAACATGACAAAGATACCAAGCAATTGCTTTGGAACAGGTTGCAGAGTTGAAGGCCCAAAATATCACTGTGGTTCATTGGACGATGTTGGAACTGAGCGAGAACAAGGAGAGCGAGCCACATATCGAGACGTGATGGTGTCCATCTTTCTCGATCTTAGCGGCCGCGCTACGACTGCGGCTCTGGCTGCGCGTTCTGAACCGCTCACCACTCCTTTCATCATCCCTTCTTCCTCCACACCTTCACAGTATTCGGTACCCTTAGCTCATCCTCCGTATCACAGTTGAATTTAGGGTTAGCCTCACCACACTCTTGAGGTATCTGCCCTGCCAACCTTTTTGGCACACGCTAGTTTGAAAGGTTGGCGGGTCAACAATATTGATCTTACTTACAAACCGTTGCCCCATCCTGAGATTTCAGGAGTCTCCGATTTCGGTCCCGCTCCTCATGTATATACACGTCGCTTTTTCCTTTGACGTCAAGACTGTTTGTGTTCTTAGCTTAAGCCGTTGAAAGAACTCGTGCAACCTTACTTCCCAGGACCGGAAGTTTCAACATCATCAACGATGTAAAGGCCCTCCCGAACGCAGAGGTAGCTCCTTAGATTTGAGTGAGTAGCATCTATCCCAGAAGAGGTAGCAAAGCTCTACTTCAAGTGTCGTCCTTCTCTCAGCAGGTCATCACAGGTATGCCTTCTGGCGCCTGATGGCCGATGCCGTTGCAGCCGTCGATGTTTACGATGATTTAGATCTGTCTTGCCCCTTGCTCTTCCTTCTCATCCGTCCTTTGTACCCTTCCCAAGCTCTTTCTCGCCTCCTATAGCTTTCCGCTTTCCGCCGTTACCCACTCCAACGAAGGTCAGCCTAAGCAACGAACGCGACCTTCTCTCCCCTGACCGCCAGAACCACTCCCTTGCTACCCTCCCGTAGCCCGCCTCAAAGGGAGGAAGGCCCCGCGATACAAAGACCGTCGGGCTCGCTTAGCGAACCCGCTTCTGTGCTCGAAGTGAAGGTTCGAGTCGGAGTCGTTCCATCTCGTGAGGAGCGTTCGACACTTGTCGGGTAAGCAAATTCACCGATCGTTACTTCGGACGGAAGGCCATCCATTTCTCACTCGGAGATCCTGGTGATTCGGATCTGTATTCGTTGATACAGAAGGCTAAAAAGTTCGTCCCACAATCACTACAGGAGGTGGTGGAACCCAGCTTTCCACCAGGAATATTGCAACTTCGACGCGTCCGAGAAAAAAACGAAGCCTCACCTGAAGATAACAGGCTTGGGAAAGCTAGTCCTGCAAAAAAGTTATGTCTTTTTCTACAATAGGACATGTTTGAGAGCTGGACGATCAAGGGTCTCTCTAGCGAGATGGGAGAGCCCATGTTTACCACTTTTTGCCGATATGGGTTCCAAACCAAACACTTTCGAGTGGAACGTCTCCGTTGAACTGGTCCTGCTCGGTTCCTAGACTCTCTCCCTTCCGACTTTCTGACGGCCTTGGCATCAGATCTTTGCTTTGTGTGCTGACCTCTAGACGAGATCAGCAGCGTAATACCTATCGACTGGAGCCACTCCGAAGCGAGATGTCAAGAGCGAACTCGGACCCCTTCTCAAACATTTCCTCTTAAACCACCACCAGCCACAACTCATTTCTATCTTCAACATGGACACCAGACATTACGACGACGAGAAGAAGGAGCAGATTGACCATGTAGAAACCCTCGACTCCTCGCCCGTCACCTTCGAAAGTGAGTTCCAACCATCGTGTTCGCCACGCTTCCGACTGGAGCAACTTGCATCGTCTCTGACTTTCATACCTTCTCTTCCATCCACAGACGAGCCCACTCCTTCTTCTTCTGGTTTTTTGGCTCGGAACTTCTTGCCTCGAGACTCTCTGAGGTTAGCAGCTCAGCAATGCCTCTCGAACGAGTTCGCGACGCCGCGAAGACCATCCGCTGACTCCCTTCCTTCCCTCGCCACCTTTTCCTCCGTGATTTTACTTACCTTCTTATAAACCCCTAGGGCTTACAACCTTGCCTGTGAGGAGTTCAACGATGCCGACGGGAACTTCGTCGTCGACCCGAAGGAGGAGAAGAAGCTGGTACGTAGCGCACACACGCCCCCTCCCTCTTCGGTCCCCACTCTATCACTTTCGATGGCCTACTCCTTCCCCTTACCCAATCGGCTCGCCAGTGTTCGCTCTTTGGCACCTCATCGCCTCCTTTTCCCAGCCTTCCGTCGCGAGGTCTTACTTTCTTCCTCGTTCTTCTTCTTCTCCTTTCCAGGTCAAAAAGGTCGACTGGGTGGTCATGCCGATTCTCCTTGGGTGCTACATGTTTGTACTCTTTCTCTTACCTCGTATCCCGCGCTCGCGTCTTCCTCGCTGAGCACGTTTTGATCTCCTCTCGTTACCTCGAAACATAAGGTTCTATTATGTCGACAAGACCACTCTCTCCTACGCCGCCCTTTACGGTATCAAGGCTGATCTAAAGCTCAAGGGAACCGACTACTCAACGCTAGGATCCATCTTCTACCTCGGTTGGCTGTGAGTCGTCTTCGTTTTTTATTTTTTATTTTTTCTCTCTCTCTTCTTCTCTGACTTCCCTCTTTGCTTTGTTTTGTTCAGCGCATGGGCCGTGCCCGGAAACATGCTGATCCAGAAGGTTCAGATCGGTCGGTACTTGGGGATCAACGTCTTGTGAGTCTCGTTGACGGCGAGAAAGGTTCAGCTATAATTTGAGCTGACTCGTTCCCGCTCTCCTGCTCGGCGCTTCCTCCAGCCTCTGGGGTGTTTTCCTCGCAGCCCAAGCCGCTACTCAGACCTACCACGCCGAGCTTGCGCTTCGATTCGTCTCCGGAATGGTAAGTCAACCTCTCTACCTACAGGCCGACTCGTGTCAAACGAATCTGATGAGCTCTCTCTTCCAGTTCGAGGCCATTGCCGATCCTTGCTTCATGGCCGTCACCATTATGTGGTATACCCGACGAGAGCAGCCCATCAGGATTGGCATCTGGTACTCAGCCAACGTGTGTCGAACGAATATCGAGGATGGAGGGGGAGGGAGATGTCGCGTGGCGATTTGGCTGACCAGTTTGTGCTCCTTCTCCTTCTCTTCCAGGGACTCGGTCTCTCCTTCGGTGGTCTCATCGGATACGGAATCGGAACCATCAACTCCCACATTGCCAACTGGCGCCTTGAGTTCTTGATCGTCGGGCTTATCTGTGCCGCTTGGGGAGTGACGGTTTTCTTCGCTCTTCCCTCTTCCCCTCTGAACACTGGTAGGTCGGATTCTCCGTACCCTCGCCAGCGAGCTTTCCTCATCTGTACTGATTGTTCTTTGTCTGTCATCTCGCGGTTGTAACAGCCTGGCTTTCCCCTCGAGAGAAGTCGCTGGCCGTTGCTCGCTTGCAATCAAACCAGACTGGAATCGAGAGCAAGGAGTTCAAGTGGTATCAGATCTGGGAGGCCTTTAAAGACTGGAAGACCTACGCTTTCTTCCTCTTCGCCGTCAGCGGAAACGTTCCTGCTGTGAGTCGCTGTTTCTCGATCTGCTTCTGTTGTGTCGTCGCTCCAACTGATTTCTCCCCTTCGTTACGTTTGTAGTCTGGAGTCTCAAACTTCGGTACACTCATTGTGAAAGGACTGGGCTACTCGAACATCGCTACTACCCTTCTACAGGTGAGATCTTCGTAGTAGAGATGTTCGTTGTCGCGACCACTGACGCGGCTTCTTCTCTCATCTTCATACCCTCAGGTCCCTTACGGAGCCTTCACCAGTCTCGTCATCCTTTTCTGTGTCTTCCTCAATGACAGGCTTCGACCCAACATGAGGACTGTCGTGAGTTGCAATCGTCTTCTCTCGAAGTCGCTGCCACGGGCTGACCGTCGTCTCTGTCTTTTTGTCAGGTCATGGCGGTCTCGATCCTTCCCAACCTTGCCGGAACCCTCTCTCTCCTCCTCGTCCTCGATAGATTCAAGGTCGTTCGACTCCTCGCCTACTATTGCACCGGAATCTGTGAGCGTCGCCCCTTCGTCCCTCGTCAAAGGTTTCCGTGACTGACCGTTCCGCTCCTCCCCTCTCAGCCAACGCCGCCTTCGTTCTCGGTCTTTCTCTTCTTGGAGGCAACGTATCCGGACAGTCTAAAAAGCTCGTGACGATGGCCTCGCTCGGTCTCGGGATGTGTGTTGGCAACATGTCCGTTCTTTCTCACTCTTCTCCGTCGCGTCGAGACTCATTCACTGACTCACGTCGAATCCCCGTCCCCGCCCTCCAGCATCGGTCCTTACTTCTACCTTACCAGCCAGGCCCCGAAGTACTCGCTTGGTTTCGCCTCAATGATCTTCTGCAACATCCTCAAGCTCGTCATCGTCCTTTTCCTCAGGTTCATGTTCCAACGAGCCAACCGAATTCGAGATGAAGCGAAGGCTGAGGAGATTACGATCACCTTCCTCCCGCTAAGGACTGGGCCTTCGCGGACAAGACCGACTGGGAGAACATCCATTTCCGATACGTCTACTAGTTTTTTATTTGACTTTCCCCCTCGACGTGTTTTTCTTTGAGTACTCTTCGATTGGGGTTTCGACTCTCTTGCCTCGCCTCGCTTTCATCCTTCTCCTTCTGTGCTAGTAGTCTTCTCTCTTCTACGATACGATTGCTTTCACGACCAAATGTACTGTCCCTTTCATCAGGACGAAAGCGCGAAGGCGAAACCTGTTGGATGATGGCGACTCGCAGAGAGGTCTTACGTAGTAGTTTAGTAACGCGTCTCGTTCAGTCCCCTTGTTTAGTAACCCTCCTTAGTAACCAACTGCTCTGTAAGCTACCTTCAGATCAAGTGACCATTTCCATAGTATATAAACCCTTCGAATAGCTAGTCTATACAACAAGCTTTGAACCACATCCTGCAGACATCCCTAAGCTCAAGTGGACGACCCAACAACAGATCCAGCCTCACCTCCTTCTTTCGTTCTTGCACTACTGCCTCTCCCTCCTCCCTTCGTGCCCGAGCTCATCGAATTTGTAAGTTATCATAACATAGAACATCGGAGAGTCATATCTACCAACTTCCGATGCGGAAGGGAACTCTGTCAGTGATATCGACCATTCTGACGCGTAGCCGCGCCGACCTCTCCCCTCTCGTCCATCTTCACATCGGCAACACGGCGATGGGAAGTTAGCGGCGGAGTCGATTCTGACCTCGCAAGAGTTGTAAGGTCCAGGTCCGCTCAAGTCAGGGATGTGCAGGATGCGGTTCAAATTGTATCGTACAGAGCGGGATATCGAAAGGTTTACAGCCTTCAAAGATGAACGGTGTTCTGAACATAACTTACAAAGAGCTAATGACGAAGAAAGTAACTGACATTGGAAACAAGGAGCGCTATCAAGCTACTATGTGATGCCTGTTTGCAAGTCCAACATCCCAACAGGATTGAAGATGCGTCAATTAGTGAAGTGTCTTACCTCACATCCCGCCTGTCAAGCTCACCGAAAAACGATCCGAGTGCGAAGTGCCGATCAATTGACAGGAAGGGCCAGCGTAGTAGATTCTTGGCTGCGAAGGAAGAAGCGACGTTTGAGGTTGCTGAGAGTACGATGAGGAGTTGTGGGAGCAATAAGACTACGTACTGAGCTGGCGAGCTGGTCCTACGGAGAGCCAAAAGAGGAAGAAAGTAACAAGACGATAAGATCGAAAGGTTTGAGAAAGGAAAGTTGAGGCGAGGGAGGCAAAGGCGTACTACTGCTGATGTTGATGTGAAGCAGGGTTGTAGGGAATGAAACCTGTAGGCAAATAAGGCTGGTCAGTGCCGCGAGAAAGCGTTCAAGCGAGATCGGAGGGAGACCGGGGGTTGCAGGATTTACTTTGGTGTTCGTACTCCACATTTCCATGGTGGGAGAGAGGACGAGCTGGAGGAAGGCGACTCCGCTGGCCTTGTGCTGGAAGCAGCTGCAATGGGCGGGAGGAGTGCGGATGGAGTGACGCCGGAAGATGAGGGATCCAGGGGCCTGAAGGAAGATGCCGTTGGTTTGGGAGATATGAAGACGAGATCTGGTTCCGATGAGGGAGAGAGTATAGAGGTCCGAGCGTTTGAATGCGTTGTTGCTGATGTTGAGGTTGCGAGCGTCTGCATGGAAAGGGGTGGGATTGAAAGTGCTCTTTCCAGTCGTGATTTGATTCCTCCAATCCTTCTTTGGATCCGGACACGCTTCCCTCGTAATCCCTATCATCTTCTCCCTCCCGACTGGAACCGAGGAAGATTGCAGAGCCGAAACGCGTATCGTTGTCGTCCCTTTCGCGCTCCGTTATGGGAGATGACCCTTTTCTTGTCGACGACGATATCGACACGCCCATCGGAAGCGGTCTTTGACGCCTACTCTTGGATGTGGTACGAATCGAGCTGACGGAAGAAGTATCCAGAGGATGTACTTGAGGTTGGATTACTGTCCTTCTAGACTTGTTGCGAGAATAAGATGCGGGGGCCTGACCAGCGTAATTGATTAGAGGGGAGATGTTCGCCCGCATACTTTGGCGAACAACAAGGACAAAGCTCCTTTGTTTAAAGACGTACGTTGGCATCCAGGCTCCAAAATCCTGCGAAAAAGACGTAAACGAGGTCAGATCGGTCACATGTTCGTCCGTTGACAAGTCCGGTGTTGGACGACCACAGAAAGATGGGATGGTCGAGTGGATCACGACCCAGGCAACTCACCTCCTTTCCTGGCAGAAAAAACGGTTTAGGATCGTTAACGAAACAAGGGTTCATGCTCAAGCAATGACGAGTGGTGTTCTGATAGCCGTGGAGGGGAACCAAAGAAAACATGATGTTAGTTGAAGAGGATCGACGTGGGGGTGAAGAAGAGATAACACGCAGATGGAAATGGAAAAGTGATATGCGGCCCTACTCACTTTCCAACCAGGACGATGAAGCGCGATGTCAGGGTGCTTTACCTCCAAAGCGTCGTAGATCTACGACATGGACGGCGGAAGAATGAAGTTCCGTGGGCAGGGGCGAGAATCGAAGTAAGGCAAGTAGAACCAAGGGATGAATGAAGTCAAAATGAAGCGATGAGAAGATGGCACATAGAAAGAATTATACATGGAAGAAGTGAACATCCAGGAGGGCCATGTACGCACCTCTTTGAGAGTGAGAGCGCCGCTCCATGACTAAAGTGCCACTCAAAGTGAGTTAGCAAGTACACAAGATCAGTGGAGCTGTGGAAGAAGGGGGATGGGCGATAAGGAGGAAGGTTGGCCTACCTCGACTATGGCTTGTCTGATCGTCGCGACATAGGTCTCCTTCTGCAGATACGCTGTATGAAGAGTAGGAAAGTAGTCAGCCACTGAACGTTTGTGGACCTCGTAGGAAACGACAGTGAAGGGAAGGGAAAAACAGGAGTGGAGCGAACGTACCATGTCGTGAAGATCCAACTATTGCACCAGATGATGGCATATCAGGGGAAGATGTGTAACGGTGAAGGTGGGTAGATGTTGAAAGAGGGAGGAGATCAGAACAGAACGAAGTAGGAGAGGATGGAGGTGGGAGGAGACGGGAGACAGGCACTGAGACATTCCTGACTTCCGGTACCCGAACAGACAAGACGTCCAGCGCTTGTTTGGTTGTTTGGCAGACGTTGGGAGCTGGGAAGACCTTCACATCATCAAATTCAACCTTCTCATTCTATAAAGTTCGCCGACTTATTGATTGCCCATCTTCTGAAGAACACGCAGGAGACAGCGATCCTGTTGCTGGATCACGTTAGTTCTCTCCTTGCAACTGCATACGTTTCTCCTTGAACTAGGCATAAGGCTTTCAAGTCATTTTCCGGACTTTGGAGCGACAGGATTCCTTGCGCATCCCCGAGAAAAGGTGCAAAGCCGAAGAGGAAGACCAAGCTTGGCAGGACGGCTTCAAAGCTTCTCGCCTCCCTGCTACCCAAAACCCCTGAACGGACAAATTTCGCCCGCCTTTTCGGGCACTACGCCTCCTGAGTTTTCTCAGCCTGGATCAACTCGTAGCTGCTCTGTCTTGGACACGGTTCTCGCCATGTCTGCCCACTGCATCTGTGCGTTCACGAGATTTGTCCACATGGCTCGTGCACCCTCTTATTTTTTTCCTTCTGACAGCTCCACTCTCATCCAATTTGGAACAGACTCAGCTTCGGTGTAAAGTCGAAGGTGGGTAGAGAAGAGGAGACTGGAAAAGGCACTTGCGACGCGCCACCATCTGCAGAATACTCCCTTACCCTTTGTCCCATTCGCGGTAGTCTTTTTTTTTATATATTCTCTCTATCCTTCTCCCCCACCGTTCACCACTTCCACTGTCCACCTACCACCCACCTCGCAACCTCACTGCCCTCGTCAACGCTGCCGAACAACCATCCTTTTCCACGATGCCTTCTCACCCTCCCTCGGCTTCTTCTCGTCCTCATCATCAACCTTTTACTCTCCGTTAATGTTCACCATATTCATGGACCCCCGGACAACATCACCTTCCGTGGGTGAGAGTCTCTCTCTCAGATCTCACAGTCACGACGACGAAGATCCTCCTTACAAAGGACGAAGCGGTCCAATCGACTCTGTGGCCAAACATCAGCAAGCTTTGTTTGGTATAGTCCGGCCTCCGAGTGGAGGAGCGGGCACCCGCTACCAGATTAGTGCAGTGAGTACCTCGTTTTTTTTTTTTTTTTTTTTTTAAAACCTTTATGTTTTCTCCCTTTGTCTCCCTCTTCCTCGCGTCAGTCTCTCGGACGGAGAATCAAGTTGAAACGGGCACGAGATTCTCACCTTGCTTTTATATACAGGAGAGCTAAACGCGCGAGCGTTCATTCATATGAAGATGTAAGGTCTAGCGTCTGGTTCGATCTGGAGAGAGAAAGAAGGACTCGTGAGACGCTAGCTTGGTGGTCAAGATGCAGGCTTTGTATCGAGCTAACCTGGAGAGAGAAAGCTGTAGAAGTATAGAGAGAGAACATAATTACACGACTGATGAAGAGAAGTAGAGTAGAAGATGAACGAACAAGGGCTCGTGAGACGCTAGCCTGGTGGTCAAGATGTAGACGAGAGTAAGAAGGGAGGAGAAAGAAGTGAAAAGGTCAAGGGGATAAGGCAGTGTGCGGAGAGAAAGAGCTAGCGAGAGTAGAAACGAGAGGAGCGAGCTCAACAACCTATTCTACTGTAGAAAAGAGAGAAAGAGATACGCAAACCTTCACAATCCATCCAACGGAAAAGAACTCGCGCAAGTTGGCTCGAGCTTGCTCTCTCCCTCGTTGGGGGGGCTCAGTCGCGTGATGGAGCAGAAAGCCCAGATGCTCGAGCAACTTGTTCAACTTCTCCAATTTCTTCCTCTCCAGCATCCAACATCGACCCACTCAGATGAGTCTCAGGAGGGAAACGTTGACTTCAAGTCGACGATGCTCTTTCGAGCTCGACATGTCTGCTCCCGTTCCTTCCTTTTCGACGGCATTTATCTCTGCTCTGAAACACAAGCCCGAGCATAAGAAGTTAAGCAAATCGTACAGTTCAACACACACAAACAACAAATAATAGCTTTTACATCGTGTCTCGTGGGTGTAGTATGGCAAAGGAAAATGACAAAGGTGACGAGACGAACGAAAACAAGCAGCTAGGTTTCCGAGATGGTCAGAAGAAGTATATCGAGATAAGAAGCCTAGATGGAAGACATTCTACGGAAGATACCTCTGGATAGGGAGAGACAGGGAAAAGTGGAAGGGGAGCGTGAGGACCCTAGGAGAGAAGGGTCGGAGAGGGGAGGAGAGGAAGACCTTGCTGGTCAAGGAAGGGATGCGTCGACGGTCTGAGGGAGAGAAGACCCGTACCGAACTGTGAGCCTAGGAAGAAGACAATGAACGATCATAAAGAGCAAAGCGTAGCGTACCTGAGGGAGAGAAGACCCGTACCGAACTGTGAGCCTAGGAAGAAGACGATGAACGATAAGGGACAACGAGAGAGAGAGGCGCGCGGATGAAATGAAAGAGACGGTAACCAAGGAGACGTCAAGAGATAAGGTCAAGGCAGAACACATAAGCAAGTGAGGTGTGGGAATGATAGAGATGGGTAGATTGACCATGGGAGTGAACGAGAGAGAAAGAGAAAGAGAAAGAGAAAGAGAAACACATCTAGAGTCGGAGCCCCCCCTAGACCCAAGGTCCTCAAGGGGAGGAGCAAAAGCTCATGGTCCTTGGGAGGAAGGAGGAGGAAAGACAGGTCTTTCGACTAAAGGGAGTTTGGATCAGGAAACACATATCTAGCGACAGAGTAGAACTTGACGTCTACTAGATTCCTTTGCTGTCATCCCGCAGGCCTTTGTCAACTATGGAAACTGAAGAGAGGGAGAAGATTCAGCGATCGTCTCCTCGCTCGGAGCTCATCCAGCTCTCCTTTTGCTTCTCTGCCTCTCTCCTGCAACTGCCTGCCTCTCTTGGGACCTCGATTCTCTGCCTGCGAGTTCATCTTCACTCCCTTCTCCTTCTCCCTCTCCAACTACCGCCACCGTTCCACGTGATTGTCCTCGACTTGTTTCCTCCTCCTTCTCTCCCTCAACGCCTCCCTTCTCATCTTCCACTTCGTCCTCCTCGAAACGCCTACCCCGACCGCATATAGATAGTACGGCGCAGACACCCAGAGCTGCACTTCAGAAGCGAAGAAAACGCGGATGGTGGCGCAGATAGCGAGGGCGAGGAAGCCCAACAGTTCGATGAGGACCATTATGAGGAAAGGTAAGGATTCCCTCTTCGCTTTCTTCCCTCCTTCTCACCCCTCATATTGACGTCTGATTGTGTGCTACTCCTCTACACTTACACAATAACAACCTCCTTCACGACCCTTTCACCACCTTCGAGCGCGACGGGCGAAGAAAGACGAGTCGCGTCGTCTTTCACTCTAACAAAGGAGAAGGAAAGGAAGAGAAGAGCAGGCATGTAAGGTGTCGAGGCAGTCCTCCCTGGAAAAGGCAGACGAAGCAAGCGGGGAAGAGAAAGGAGGAGGAGTCAAGTTCTAAGCTTCGCGACTGCGACAACGAGCCTTTGGTATGCACTTTGAGTGTGGTTGAGCTCCTCCTGCACACCTGGTTTTCAAAAGATCAAGCATCAACCCAAAAACATCAAGTGCATCTTCCTCGGATACGGCGATCTCAACGGCAAGAAGGCCTATCGACTTCAGGTCCATGGAGACCCCAAGCGGTCGATTCTTCATTCTCCATGCGGACGATCCAGTCGGCCGCGAGTTCAGAATCAAAACCGCTCTCGAGGCTTTCCGCGATCCTACCGACGCGAGAAGTTTCGTCGACTCTCGTCGGACTACCACGTCAGCCGTACGACTCTCCAGCATCGTCGAGACGGAGCGAAACCCCAGAACAAGGCTCACAAAACGGCTCAGAACCTCTCGAACGCGCAGGAGGCTGGACTGGAGGAGGTCCTTCGAGACATCGAGCTTCTCAACTGGAACGTCTCTCCCCCAGTCATCCGAGAGATCGCCTATGAGACCTTCGTATGGAGAAACCCGACACGACTCGTCCTGGACTTCATTTCGTCTATCGCTTCGCTGGACGGTTCGAGAAGACGGTTACCATGGGGAAGGGGAAGCTGGAGGCGGAAGCAGCGACACGCTGCGAAGGATACCCAAACGGTCATCAAGTTCTTCAAAGATGTGAGCTTTTTTCTCTCTAACGTTTGAAAGGGCGTATGAGAAGCACCTCGTCAGCATTTGATCGAGTTGATATCCCTGCTCTCCGTCGGAGGAGGGTTACAAAACGAGAGCAGTCGAACGAGCTGACCTTCGCCTTTTCCTGTTGAGAAGTGCGTCATTGAGACGAGCCGCGTCGAGTCGTTTCTAGCACCTTCTCTCTTCTCTATAGTTCTAGTAGTTTCTCCGTAGGTAGCTTAGTCATCTCTTGTAATAGTAGATACGTCATAGATGCTGCGGAGGGTTCTCGTAGAGTATATAAGAAGGGCTCGCACTGAGAGAAGGAGGTCTTCACTTGTACTGAAGACCATCCTCCTCCAGAGCCGACACCTCACAACAACTACATCGTAGGTTTACCGTAGGTTTACCCGCGGCCTGTTTCATTTTGTTCTACAGCAGGTCGAAAGGGTTTGCCCTACAACGCCAAAACAGATATGTACGGTCTTGGCTGCCTCGGATACGAGTGGCGTTCCTCAAGTGAGTGAGAAACAAAGACGCCTAAGCCAAATCGAGATCAAGAATGAGCAGTTTTTCTGACCGATTTTTTTCCTGGGCTGTAGATCCCCTACCCGGAAGCTCAACACAGGGGCTGAGCGAGCATTTCAGCCGATACTGCCCAAACAGTACTCGCAGGATCTAGGAATCATAGTGTTGAGACTCCTGGGAGAAAACGTCAGCCATACTTGCTTTTACACCGTGCATCCAAAGAAATACGTGGTCTAACATCTTGCCGTCTTACAGCCAGCCCGACGACCGTCCGCAACAAGTCTTCTTGCTCATCCTGCCGTCGCATCATGGATGTTGGCCGCTCGATCTGCTTCGGAGTGCGTCGCTCTTCTTTCGCAACTGGGGTGTAGATCAAAGTCCACTTCGCTTTCCAACTGACAAACACCTGCTGCACTTCCTCCTGTCGCGCGAACAGCCAATCCACCAGAGTCCTGCTTGCCCAAAAGGAGGCTGACCTTCAGACCTCGCCGCAGACCTGAAGGCACTAGAGCTACAGCTCAGGGCCAAGGAGTCAGCCTTACGAGCACAGCAGACGAAGGTGAGCACGTACAGACAGCCTTTGGTCTGAGGGTCATCCAAAGAATCCGATTGACGCATCCTCCAATTTTTTTAACAGACTTCGGGCTACTCTCTCGCCGTCGCCAGAGCTGTGATGAGTTGACAAGAGTGTAGTGACTGCTTCGAAGAACTCGAAAACGCTGAGGTCAAGGAGTAGGTGACGTCTCAGCTTTTCATCGTGTTTGCGTTTCACTTCCTTGCATCCATTCCATTTGTTCTCTCCTTTAGATGACACTTCCCTTTCACTGCCACTACTTGCCACTCACCTTTTCATCCTGTTCGTGTATCGCTTCCTCTCATCCGTTTCATCTGTTCTCTTCCTTTTCGTACACTTCCCTTTTACTACTACAACACTCTCCTCTATCGCGCGACCTCTCCGCGCCGCCTTTCTATTCCGCTCCGATCAGAGGCGTTCTCGAGCTAGCTCTCGGAGCGTTCCCGAGCCACACAGCCGTCTGCGTCTTTACGCTTGAAACGGGGATAAGGATGACGTTCCGAGCCGAATGAGGAGGACATCGGAGGACCCAACTCTCGGAGGTGGTGGTGGAAAAGACGGGTGGCAGCGTCGGAAGGGAAACTGTACAGATGCTCAGCGAGTCCGGCGGAAGTCCGACGCGTCGTCGGCGGAACGAAGTGAGAGCAACACGTTCATCGCAGCGAGTCGTGACCTCTTTCTGCGAGGGTAGGAGCAAGAACCGAGGTCACCTTTGACGTCCAACATGACTTGGCCTGCTCCTTCCCTCTCTTCAGCCCCACCCACAGCTAGAAGGGCGGATATTCACTCGAGGAGGCGATAAAGCAAGAGCACAAGAGAGGTCAGTCTCGGTCAAGCCAAGTAAACGAGGACGCGAAGCAGGAGGAGGACAGAGACGGAAGATGCTGAAATGCTGAAAGGTGGTGACTCGCAGAGAAGTATCACGTAGTTGCTTAGTAACGCTTATCTTTCGATCCTTGCGTCACTAACCTTTCTTTGTAATCAGCTTCATGTCAAGCTACCTTCAGATCACGTAACCATTTCGATAGTATGTACGACTTTCAAATAGCTACCTTTATACAAGTAAGCTTTGAACCATGTTACGCAGATATCCCTAGCCTAAAGCGAACCTGGACCTTACAACAGAGCAAGGAGGAGGAGAGGATGACTGTGCTGTGAGGGTGTGTGTGAAGAAAATTGCACACCAAGTTATATGTGTTGAACGGGTGAGTCATATTCCTTTCGCTGAGGCAGGGGCCGCAGGGAGATAAAAGGGGTGCAGGTTTCATTTAACGCATCAAGTCGCTTGCTAACTCTCCTTTGTCGTCTTTCTTTTCCGCCGGCGCTTTCTGGTTTGGACCCCAAGATGATCTGATGGTTCTCTGGATCCCCATGAGTCGGATCCCAGTACGACGAATTTGATATCGAAGTGTTCTTCCTCCCCCACCTTCTAACTGTTGAAGGGGACGACGAGCGGGCAGTCGAGTCGAGTTGCTTCTGGAAGTTCCCTATCTCTCTCTTCTATCTATAGGTTTCTATCTAGTTACGTCACATAGTAGTTCGTAGTTCTTTCTAGTAGGTTCCATGAAATCGACCCACAGGTATATAAGCTCGCGAACCTCGCAGAGGGTTGCTCTTCACTTGTACTGACGAGCATCTCTCTGCAGGTGAGTTCTAGTCTAGCTGCTCTACGTACTACCCCTCTATATTACTTGTACTGACGAGCATCTCTCTGCAGCGAACTACACCCATCTTCTAACACTAACCTCCTCCGTTCTGGCGTCTTTCTTTTCTGCTTTCTGCATGATGACTACTTTGCTCAAAGAACTTATTTCGACTCAAGTATAGAGGCATCAAATCGAGCAGTTGAACGTGTACTCTCTCAGAGGGGCTAGAAGAAGGAGATGGATGTTCATTGATAACAGGTTTCATCCCAGAACTACCGCCGCAAGTGTGTGAACATCGCTAAACGAGTTGTATCATAAGACGAGACGTAACGCGTCATGATACATGCTGGTGATTCGAAGAGGGAGCGCAATGTCAATAGCAGAGACTGCGTTGGTTAGGCTGGCATGGCAGGCTTGACTCTTGGGAGGTAGGGGGGAGGAGGAAGAAGAAGGTACTATGCGAGGAGGTATCGAGCGGTGCCAAAAAGGTTGGCAGGGCAGATTCCTCAAGAAGTGTGGTGAGGATTCTGAAGGTGATGGCTTCTAGTACTGTGGCATGGAGCTGTGACAAGGAGGAAGTGACAAGGAGGAAGGGCTAGGAGTACCGAATCTTGTGAAGGGGTGGAGGAAGAAGGGAAGATGAAAGAAGTGGTCAGCGCGTCAAAACGCGCAGCCACAGCACAGTCGTAGCGCGGCCGCTAAGATCAAGAAAGATGAAAATCATCGCGGTTCCAATGTGGTGGAGGAAAATGGACGAGAGCAGAACTGACGCGACAACCTACAAGCTCGAGTCGACCACTCTTCTCCTTGCTCCGGCGACGTCGATCAACATCATCTAATTCGTCAAGAGCGTTTGAGAGAGAGAAAGAGAGAAAGAGCTAGAGGGCGCTATGGACTCACCAGCATCTGCTTTCAAAAACATGAGGTTCATCAAGCGATCCATCTGGTGTCGATCCTCCACCTCCAATCCAGCGAGACAGACCGGCTGCCATCTCCCCACGAGAAACTCGTCGACCGCGACGTTCTCTCCTCCGGTCGTTCCTCTTCCGAGAACGAGCTCGTCCGCAGAACCGCTTGTTTCCGCTTTAAAGACCAAGAGTCCTGGATGCTTGAAGCTGTTGGGAGAGATCGAGGGAGAGGGTGGGAGAGGGCGGTACTGAGGAAGAGGAGAGCAGGAGGATGGCCGAGAGGAGCGGATTGGTGTTCAAGATGCGCGACAAGTTCTCGTCTTCGGCTCTCTTCTGTTCTTACCAAGTTGGTTCTAAAGAGGTAGAAGAACAACACGCAAAGTTTGGGCAAATTCTACTTTTATGGTATAATAACTATGTGTAAGCAAGTGAAAAAGAAAATGGAAAAGTAGATGAATGAAGTAAGATAATATGAACGAACTGATATGTCAACCTGATCTCGGCGCATTTATCAAGATTGTCAGAGGAGGACCCGAAGAGTAACAAAGCACCGGGGTTGATACTGGGCAGAGGGAAGGTGAAGTTCATCGGTTTGGAGGGAGGAGGGTTGTGGGAGGGAAGAGGTGGTAACCATGGAGGACAGGTGGTCCAGGTGACGGGAGAGGGGAGACTTTTTTGCTGCGTTCTCGTGGATGGAGATCTGGAGTTCCCGTTTTTGGCACGGTTGTTGTCTCGAAGTCGTTCGGTTTGAGTAGAAGTCTCCGAAACCCTAGTGATCTACATATGAAGGGAAAAGGAACCAGGGTCAAACAAGCCGAAGATAAAGGATGAAGGCGACCAGTAATTACTCACAACTTCTGTGGCGGCCCAGTAGCTTTGTGGACGTTGTTGATCTACAACAGACAATGAGAGTGCATGTCAGCTATTTGATTGCCTGTAGAAGGTCAAAAAAGAGGCGGACCGACGAACCGGTAGCACAGAACTTCCCGCCAGGGAGTTTCTGAAAGTCAAAAAGGAAGATGGACTCAAATCCCAAAATTAGTGGGTAGAGAGGGAGCTTCCGTACCTCTGCTTCAGGTTCTAAGAAGACTAGCCTTTGAGCGGTGATCTGTAATCACGAAAAAAGTAAAACAAGGATCAGACGCGGGTCGTGAACTCGTCCACCAAGCTTGAGCTGTCCCGATCCCAGATACGTACTTTCCAGCATTCATCAACCTTACTCGTGCAGTCGAGACAACTAGCCCCATTCTCCAAAGCGTCGTTCATCTGGATTACAACGAACGAATCAGCCACCTATCCGCAGACGACCGACTTCAGCGAAACGAGCAAACTGAGAAGCAACAGAATCAAGAGCGTGAAGGAAGTTCGCTTACTTCCAAGAAGCTGAGATATCTTTGAGGAGACTCAAGGATAACCGCGTTGAGCTCTCGAAGGTAGGTGGCAGCTGCCTGTTCTCCAGGCGAAGGCGAAGAAGTCGAAGGATACACTGCTCGGACCGGACGATGAGTACAGGGATCACTCATCAGCCTTGTGTGGGCCGGAGAAACGCTAGCAGAGCAGCATACAGCTCACCTGTGGAAGTAGGGTGGGTGTTCTGGAAGGAGGTGAAGAGTGTGATGTTTGATCAGTGTGTTCCCGTTGGTTGCTTCCTCCTTTTCTCGTTCTTCTCTCCAGTAAACTTACTCGTGCAGGATTCATCCTCTTTGCTGTTTCCTCTAAGAGACTGTTGGTTGGAGATATTCTGAGAGGTGGTAGCATTTCGTTGACGAACAAAGAAGCTGGCTCGTTTCCACGAAAGTTGAGGATGGGTCGGGAGAATCAGGCCCTGCCCTATGGGGGTTCCAGCGGCGCAAAGAAGGGATGGAAGATGCAAGCAATAGTCGAAGCAATCAGAAAAGCGAGTCAGAAGCCAGCGCAATTTCAGACCAGGTGGAGAAAGGAAGAGACCCAGAGCGTGGTCGCGTCGATCCCCGCGAGCAAACTCTTGTCTCCGCGTGTCTCTTGCGAGTCTTCGAGCACCTTGACCGTCTTCTGTTCCCAGAATCCTGTCTTTCCGAGTACAGATAGATCGACAAAAGCTTCATTGGTGAGAATGCGTCGACTCGACCCTAGAGGGGGGAGGTGAGAGCTTGGCAAACAACACCGAGTCGCGGGAACCAGTTCTTTGATTCGGTTCGTCAAGCGTCCTAGCGCCTTCGATTTCCCGCAGCAAATCTTAACCTCTTCGGTCCTTCCTCCTCGTCGTCCAACAACTTAGCCTCGGTAGCGGGAGAAGAGTCCATAGGAACCCCTTACGAGAGTCTTCATCAGCTCGTTCATTGGGTAGTCGGACCTTGGTTTGAGGCTTTCGTCAGCAGTAGGAGTACGGTGAGAGAGAACGAGGTCGGAACGCTAGCTGACAAGGGAGGGAAGCAGGAGGACGGGAAGATGGATTAGTTCAAGCACTTTCTTCTTTGCCTTCAGTCTCGTCGAGACTGATATCTCGTCTTCTACCTCGCAGGAATCCCTATGACAAAGAAGAAGTTCGCCGAGCTCGAGCTCTCGCTCCTCCATCTTCAACAGAACGTCGAAATCCCCGACACCACTCTCGCCATCCACCCAGTCGTCCAGCGAGCTGTCGAGAAGGTCAGATCTCCGTCCGTCTCTCATCCCGTCCGTCATCTCTGTCTATGACTTGCTCTCGCTCGTCCTCGATCATCAGTGCCGCTCGTAATCCACCAGGGTCACGGTTGATGCCATCTCCCCTCCCTCCCTCCTCGTCGACGCTGCCTTCCTCAACAAGCTCCAGTCGGACGTCAACTCGAGGATCAAAGAGATCCAGTCCGTCACCAAGCCCGATAGGAACGTTTCTTCTGGAACGGCCTCGCAGGAGATCAACTTCTGGCTCAGCATGGAACGAGCTCTCGAGGGGATCGCCGGTCAACTCAACAGCGAGAGAGTCACTCTCGCTCTCGACATCCTCAAGCACGCCAAGAGGCTTCGCGCTACGGTTTCCTTCATCTCAGACACTGGATTGGAGGAGGCTATGAGCTGAGGTGAGTCCTGACCGCGCCGCGACGGCGCGACGACCTCGATCTGAGTTCTCCCTCGCTTTTTCTTCTCGCTCTCCAGTCCACAGCTACGACCAACTCATGAAGGACTACCCTCTCAACGAGCTCCTCGCCGCTACCGATCTCGAGAGGATGTAGACCGTCTGGTACTCATCTTACAGCATCTCCTCCAGACCACCGTGAAAGGATCAAGGAAGGCCTTCACCATCTCCGACGTATACCACATCCCAGGGTTCAGCAACCTCATCAGTATTGGTCAACTCGGTAATAAAGGAGTCGAGACCAGGTTCCCCAGCAAGGGGACAACCCAAACCAACAAGCGGTGCCAGTTCCTTCGAGACGGATCGCTGTTCATGGAGGGAAAAGAGGTGTCGAAGAACCTCTACATGCTGGACGTGAGCGACTTCAAGGGAGTCGGCTCAGGAGGAGAAGACGTAGCACTCGCGGCAACAGGAGTCGACAAGATCGAGGTCCTTCATCGCCGGCTCGGTCACGCTTCTATCTCCGCCATGGAGGAGTTGTCTCGTCAGAAGCTCCTACCAACCTTCACCAAAAAGGACATCATCGGATTCAAGGAAAGGATCTGCGTACCTTGCGTCGAAGGGAAACAACATCGAACTCCATTCCCCACCTCCACAACCAAAACCACTTCACCTCTCGAACTCGTTCACACGGATCTCGCCGGACCGATGCCAATCGCCTCGGCTCAAGAAATGCGTTACATCATGACGATCTGGGACGACTTCAGCAACTACCACTGGTCGTTCGCAATGAAGAGGAAGTCGGAAACACTGGCAACATTCATCGCCTGGAGGAAAAGGGAGGAGAAAAGGACCAATCACGTCGTCAAACGGATCAGGTCAGACAACGGTGGGGAATACACGTCGAAGGACTACGAGTTCTATCTCCGGGACGAAGGAATCACCAAGGAAACGAGTCTGCTGTTGCTGAGGGAGGAAGGCGATGTTGAAGGAGAAGAGGAAGATGGTTCATGTGGTGGTTGTGATTCCAAGGAGGAGGTTGGTTCCCTTGAGCCCTGGCGAGAAACGAGAGGGCAGAAAATACAATTACATCTTCCATCCCCTCACCTGAAGTCGGTTCAGCGAGAGGTTCACTGGTAGACCACCATTCTCATTTAGAGTTTATCCAATTATGTGCGTTGTAGGTCCCTCAGAGCTCTCATTGTTTAAAGAAACGCACAGGCATGGAGACGGACAACGGAACGAGTTTGAAACGAGAGCGACACGGGCGCGAGCAGCTAGCCTCAGTTCGAGCGTTGCGATTTCCGGTTGACGCACTCGCTCTCAACGGGGAGGAGAGGAGAGTTTTCACTCTTCTGTTCTGCTTGGTCGGAGAAGTAGAACCGGGCTAGAAGTCTGCATGGAGTTTTGTTCAGGGAGCTTGAGATCACAGGAGGAAGTCACAGGAATAGTCCGGGAGCGAAGCAGAAAGAAAGGTCAAGGATGAACAGGTTGGTTGCTTGCTCGTTTTTGACTAGACCAATCCTGGTGCTGCTGGCGGTTCTTCTACCTGCGAGGTTGTGTTCTCGGCACGATACGAATCGAAAGCGAAGGCCAGTCAGTCGGGTTTCGTTTCCTTCTTCGAAATCAAATTGATGGGTATAGAACGTAAGACCCACGAACGAGGTCTGTAGGGTCAGAACGAAGGATGGGAAGGTGGTGAAGGAATGGGAAGAAGGGAGAAAGATGTTGGATACGAGGGTGACTGATTTACAGGTGAGTTGAGAGGAGGAGGAGAGGATGGGCGATGAAGGCAGGGAAGATGTAGAGCTCGAACAAAGTATCAGACGAGGGCTGACTCTGCTTCTCGTTCCGCTTTGTATCAGGCTTTAATTCAGCGTTTCAAAGTCACACGAGTAGTAGTTAAGAGTCCTCTCGGTGATCTACACATGTTTTTTTTCACGCCCAAATACATTGATGAAAGCTCGAAGCAAGCGTCGCCCTCTTGCCTCCCTAACCCTGAGCTCGACCTCCTCCTCCTCCCCGTCCAACACCTCTCCCCCCTCCCGACCAACTCTCTCGCCACCCTCAGCAAAGAAGACCCTCCCCTCCTCCTCTACTTCAATCCCAATCCGTCTCCCTCCTCCTCGTCTCTCAATGACAAACGCAAAGGACTCGTCCAAGGGATCGTCTTGCAGTTCGGCTTTTCCCTTTCAACAGCAGTCTTTCTTGCAGGTTTCATTCGCCGATACGTTCTCGACGGTGTACGCACGAGCTCAATCATCTTTGGCTTGCTGGGCTATGGGTTTTCTGTCGCTTGGTTTGGGAGGGGTTGCTATCACAGCTGGAGGAGATGGAGGGAGGTCGGTCAAGAGACAGATGGGGAGGCAGAGGGAAAGAAGGTCCATCTCAACATTCCAGCGAGCGTTGTTTGAGAGGCCGGTAAGTTCGACAGTTTAGGAGAAGAGACCGATGCTGAGAGTAGAGCTGACCTCTCGCCTTTTTGCTCCATAGTTGGTCTATGTATATTCACCTGCATGAGAAGTGGTGCGGCTCCGTTCGGTGGCTGTGGTCAGTCGACGCGTCGCACCGTACTCGCTCCTCTTCTCCTTTGTCTTCGACGCTCATCGCTTCGCTTGATTCCCTCCTCCATAGGCGGATCCGGACTCATTGATGCCAGACTTTCCGATGGAACATGGTCTGCTCCTTCGTCGGGTTCTCCCAACAAGTGAGTGCACTCACATGTTTTGTTTTGACGCCTCGTTCATCTTCCGATGCTGACCTCTCCCCTCTCCCCTTCCTCCTCTCTCTCGTCTCGCCCAGTCTTTCGACTGGTTTCATGATTGGAATCGAGATCTACGACGCCGTCCTTGACATTCGAAGTCCTCAAGCTCTGGCATCTTTCGCGTCGACGTTCAAAGGAACACTTGGGTCAGACATCGCCGTCGTCGCTGGGCCTTACGGCGCCGGAGCTGCAGCAGTGAGTTTAGCGACAATTTTTTTGTTCTAATAAGCCACCTCTCTGACACGCTCTTCACCTTCTCGCTCTGCCAGGATGGGACGCGACCGAGCTCCAATCTTTATTAGTTGTTCGTTTGTTCTTTCTCCCTTCTCGTCCGAGAATCGACGCTGACTTCTGATCTTCCTTTCCGTTATTCTAGATGTTCGATCGAGAGGTTTCTTCGCTGGTGTTCAGCTCGTCGGTCAAGTCTTCATCGCGAGGAAGGAGAAGAACGAAGGAAGCCGTGCGTTCGCGTCGCTGTCTCCTTAACTCCCCTTCCCACCCACTGACCTTTCATCTCCTCCTTCGTTCTCTTCATTCCAACATAGATGTATCAATGACCCGGAACCTCGTCTGGAGATATTGGTCGTCCTACTCTTCTTCCCCGCCTCTTCGACGCGTCGAGCCTCCTCCCTTCCGTCGTCCTCTGTCCATCCTTCAGCTCGCTGGCAAGGTTGGCGTACCTCCTCAAGCCTTCTCTCTCGTCGAAGCTCTCATCGAAGCCGAATCTGGACGAGCTCAAGATCTTCAGCCGGTTTTTTACGAACCTCAACCACTCGTCAATCGTCGCTAAGGCTTCAAACGCCAGCAGAGGAGACGCGTTACGGTATTGGATGATAGACTTAGAACAGATGCATGCGAATCTGTAAATGTTTTGGCTCTTTTTCTTCATTGGGACGAAGACTTTGGGTTGGGAAGGATGGGAACGAGTCGGACGCCTCAATCTCTGTTGAGCTCGCCCGCTTGTTTCTTGGTATAGCAGCTCTGAAACTCAAAAATCGTAACTCTTCCATCTGTTCACTAGCTGGTCATCTGCTTCAAAGACTCAAATGGTGAGATGGCGAGGCGACGTTGCTTCCCCCAGATCTCGCCTCGTGCCCCATTTACTCACCATATCTTTTTTCGTGGCTTCGTCGGATACCAACTTCACTCAACGGCGAAGAATCTGGAGGTGTGCCACAGGGTTAGTTAGGGTTAGCCGATTCCCATTTGCTGATGAAGACCGCCACAAGGAGATCTGAGCTGACAAAGAACAGTCGAGACGCGAGAGGTGAAAGAGGCGAGTCGTCGAGTTGAGACGGGTCGGACGCCTTCCTCTCTCCTGCTCCTTTCCGCTCGCTTCTTTCTTCCCACGTTCCAACCCTTCACCCGGTATCTTTCTATTTTGTGTTTACTCTCTCTCGTTTCCCTTTCACTTCCTTTCTTTCTCTCTCACTCTCCAACCCCGAACACAAACGCGACGCGTCTCCTTCTTCCGTTGCTTTCAGACCTTGATCCCCTCTTCCTCCCAACCTCCATCCCTTCGCGCACCAGTCATGTCCTGATGTTAGTCACCGGTAGCTTGGTTGGACGTGGGGATGTCGCACTGAAGATGGCGTCTTCCCTCAATCTTTCGTCCGACGCGTCGTCGTTTTTCCTAGTTGTCTTTTCTGCCTTTCTTCTCATCTTTCTCTCTACTTCATTCCTCTGGTAGCATCCTCCCCGTGCTCTCATCCTTTGACCCAACTGAGGTAGTGAGAGCGACGGACGAGCTGCTTCAAAGGTCGACCGGCGAAGACGAGTCGCGTCGTCTTTCCGCCTCTTTCCTTCTTCTTCTCTTGTTGCTTTTGGTGTGCTTCCACGCTGTGCCTCCTCTAGGGAGGCTTTGAGTGAGCTCTCTCACCTGAAACCGATCTCACAACGGTCGCAGGAAGGTTGAGAGAGCGCTTCAACGCGTCGCTCAGAGATCGCTCGCGTCTTCCCTCTTCCTACAGTTGTTTTGTTCTGAACGAGAGGGTCAACAGTTTTCTATTCCTACGTTCTACTCCGCTCGGGATGCTCTCTTCACTGTTTTTGCAAAGGAGTGACACTTCCCCCTTCTCCCCCTTCATCGTCTTCGATTCCTTGATTGGCAGCACATCCCAGAGTCGTGTTCCCCGGGCGTCTTCCCACTACGGTGACTGTGAAACTCTCAAGCCGCTTGAGAGGAGACGCGTCCAGGAGTTGTTGATCATTTGCTCCCTTTTTTCTCACGCTGTAAAAGCGACGTCACTCACCTACTTCCCTCCCTTCCTTTTCTTCTCTCTCTCCTTTTCTCCTTTGACTTCCTTTCTATCTTCCGCTTTCCCTTTTCTCCGAATCTTTCCCTTTCCATCTCAATCGTTTTCGTCGTCGTCGTCGTCTCTTCAGCCTTTCCTCCGCCAACGCGTAGAAACCTCAACTCCGCCCCAAGCGCAGAGTTGGGAATAGGGTTAGGGTTCAATTGTCGTATCAATATGCAGAGAGCAAGGTCAGAGAGCAAAGTGTTGTAAGGTAAGCGCTGCAGAGAGATGCTCGTCGATACAAATAATGTTAATGAGTAGTACGTAGAGTAGCTAAACCTCACCCGCAGAAAGTGCTCGTCAAGAGAAGTGAAGAGCAACTCTCTGCGAGGTTCGCGAGCTTATATACCTATGGGTCAATTTCGTAGAACCTACTAGAAAGAACTACGGACTACTCTATGACGTAGCTAGATAGAAACCTATGGAAGAGGGAGAGAGAGATAAGGAATGCTCTAGAAACAACTTGACGCGACTGCCCGCTCGTCGTCCCTTTCAAAACCATCAACCCATCCCTGACACCCGGCTCCCTCTCCTACGCTCACGATCCCTCCTCACCTCCCTCACCCCCTTGATCAGACCCACCTACCACACCTCTCGCTTCCTCGTTCTCATCGCCCAATCCTTTCTCAACCATCGCTCCAAGACGTTCGGAGGAAGCTACAAGATCGTCGCGTTCCTCGAGTTCGGATCAGAGGTCCTATCGTCGCTCCCGATCGTTCTCTCGTCGAGGTGGGGAAGATGGGCGTTGATGGATCCTTGAAAAGTTACAAACTTGTTCGAGGTGGTGATGAGGGGAGTGTTGGTTTGGCAGGCGGTAAAGCTCGGGAAGGTGGAGCAGGAGGAAGAGGAGGAGGAGTGACCGAAGAGAAATTCAGAGGAAGGAAAGGAGAGGCCACGAAGAGAAGCTTACTACGATTCAGGGATCATTTTTTAGCGGTCGTATCTGATCCAAAAACCTCAGCCTTTTGGAACGCAAGCTTCAAGGCAAAGCAAGGGTGCGACGCGTCTTCCTCCTCTTCTTCCCGCCGTTCTGGCGAAACCAAGATAGAGAGCATCGTAAAAAGAGAGACGGAAACGACGTAATGATCGAGAGAACTGAGGTGAGGATCGAAGATGCAGAGAAAAACGAAGGGTTAGGGTCAGGGTTTTGATCTGAGCGGCCGCGCTACGACTGCGCATGTGGCTGCGCGTCTGAACCGCTCACCAATCCACCAATCCTTTCATCTTCCCTTTTCCTCCACCCCTTCACAGTATCCGGTGCTCCTAGCTCTTCCTCCTTGTCACCGTTACATATCATCAACATCGAAGTCATTACCTTCACCTTCCTCACGACACCTCTTGAAGCATCTGACCTGCCACCTTTTTCTGGCGTACGTTCAACACCTCCCCTTGGTTCCTTCCTCCTTCTCCTTCCCCCTACCTCCCCAGAGGCAAGCATGCCAGACTAACCACGCAGCCTCTGCTACCGACGTGGCGCCTCCCTCCTCGAATCACCAGCATTATCATGACGCGTTACGTCTCGTCTTGTGATGCAGCTCGTTTAGCGATGTTCACACACTTGCGGTGGTAGCTCTGGGCTACAACCTGAGATCAATGAACATCCATCCTCCATTCCCTCTCTGAAAAACGGAAAAGACAGGCTGTCTTTTGCGAAAAGTACAGTCGGCGTTAGAAGTACATGTCGTTGTTGGAACACAGGAGGAACGCGTTCACTATCGATTCGCTGCCTGTAAGCTGGAGCAAAGATAAGTTTGGTGATGCAATACGGTTATCGTGCAGGAAGAAAAAAAAGAAAGACACCAGAACGGACGAGGCCAGAAGGCGGGGGAGGAGAGAACACTGCGCGACGTGAATCCCTTCGTGCGGGTCTCCGACTTATGGGGATGCAGATAATCATCGGAGTATCATGCGGCCCAAATGAGAAAGCGCTGGTGGAAAAGACCGACGAACAGGCGGCGTGGAGAGGTCGTGCGATGAAGGATAGTGTTGTAGGAGTAAGAGGAAAGTGTACGAAAGGGAAGAGAACAGATGAAACGGATGAGAGGAAGCGATACACGAAAAGGATGAAAAGGTGAGTGGTAGACATTGAGAGGGAAAGGGAAGTGGCGTTGAGGGGAGAGAACAGATGGAGTAGATGAAAGGAAGTGAAACGCAAACAGGATGAAAAGCTGAGACGTCACCTACTCCTTGACCTCAGCGTGCTCGAGTTCCTCGAAGCAGTCATTACACTTTGGTCAACTCATCACAGCTCTGGCGACGGCGAGAGAGTGGCGCGAAGTCTGTTGAAAGATTTGGAGGACGCGTCAATCGGATTCTTCAAATGATTCTCAGACCAAGGGCTGTCTGTACGTGCTCACCTTCTCTGCTGTGCTCGTAAGGCTGACTCTTTGGCCCTGAGTTGTAGCTCTAGTGTTTTCAGGTCTGCGGCGAGGTCTTGAAGGTCAGCCTCCTTTTTGGCAAGCAGGACTCTAGTGGATTGGCTGTTCGCGCGACAGGAAGCAACAAAGAGACGTATGTTGGCTGGGAGAGCAGGTTCGATCTGGCTTGACAACCCATCAGACGTCAAAGAAGAGTGGACTGACTCAGAAACAGATCGAGTGGCCAGCATCCATGATGCGACGGCAGGATGAGCAAGAAGACTTGTTGCAGACGGTCGTCGGACTGGCTGTAAGACGGCAAGATGTTAGACGAGGCAGTATCTGGATGCAAGTGTTAAAGCAAGCATGGCTCACGTTGTCTCCCAACAGTCTCAGCACTATGATTCCTAGATCCTGCGAGTACTGTTTGGGCAGTATCAGCTGAAATGCTCGCTCAGCCCCTGTGTTGAGCTTCCGAGTAGGAGATCTACAGCACAGAGACAATTTGGTCAGAAAAGCTGCTCATTCTTGCATCCCGATTTGGCTTAAGCGTCTTCGTCTCTTACTCACTTGAGGGACGCCATCTCGTATCCAAGGCAGCCAAGACCGTACATATCTGTCTTGGCGTCGTAGGGCAGACCCTTTTCGACCTCCTGTAGAACAAAATGAAACAGGCCGCGGGTAAGCCTACAGTGTAGTTGCCTAATCAGCGGAAGAGCCATACTACGTACAGGAGCGAGGTAGCCAGGTGTCTGGAGGATACCCAGACCGTTGTTAACGGGAACGAAAATCAATATCTGAAAGTGCAGCAAGGGGTTTCAAAAGTTTTTGAGCTAGCCAAATATCACCAAGACTCACTCCTACGAGAGAACGGGTCAAGATTTGGTTTCTGCCCAGGAGCTTTGCCAGTCCGAAGTCTGCTAGTTTCACTACCCCGTCACTGCCGAAAAGCACTATGCTCGTGAGGTAAGGTTAGCGAAGCAAGCCACCCTTGTACTGGACTTCTCTTCACTTCGGCGAGATAAAGCCTGACGTACCATTCTCAGGCTTGATGTCCCGGTGAAGAATCGCGCCTCTGGTCGAGGTCGGAGTGTGGCAGTAGTGTAGAGCGAGGGTGAGGCTGATGACTATATTCTGGATTGCTCCTTCGTCAACGTAAACACTTATTCAGATGTGTCAGGTGCGCCTTACTGACGAAGGGGAACAAGCGGCATAGCGAGGAAGGCTCACCCTTGACTTCGGTGACTGTTGATGAAGGTGTGAAGATCCCCTTTCGCGCAAAACTCCATAATGATGTTCTTCGTAAGAGGTGTTTCGATGTAGTCCTCAAAGCGGACGATGTGGACGTGATCAAGTTGTCGAAGGAGCTGGACTTCCACGGTGATTGCGTTTGTGAAGGCTACGTCCAACCTGGCAGGGACCTTCATAGTTTTGACAGCAAAGAGCTGCGGAAAGATACCAGGCGTCAGCATGGATATTAGGCTCCAGGGATCTGAGAAAGAAGAATGCGAAACAACGGCAAGAAAGCACGTGAGGACCCACTCTCCGATCTGAGCGACGCTGAGCTTTGTACACTGTTCCAAATCCTCCTTGACCGAGTTTTTTCGTCAAAGCGTACTGAGATCGAAGGTCATCTGTAACTGGCATGAGTGCTGATACGTCTGCAGAGACCGAAGCAGGAAAAAAGATCAGTCACTGCGTCGACAACAACCATGCATCAGACAGAGGCCCCAAGATGAGCAGCCGATGGATGGACTTACAAAAGTGGAAAAGGAAGAATAAGTTTCTAGACTTGAGGGAGACGACGACCAGTGGACAGCAAGGGTGAGGGCAGGGGCACGAAGGTGAGATGTGCGGCTGGTAGGTGTGAAGGTTGGTAGAAAGAGCTGGTGTGTCGGAGGAAAAACGTCCATACCTCAATTTATGAAAGGGAACAGGGCGAAGCTGTGATGAGTGCGAAGTGAACTTCAAAGGGAAGGAAGGTATGAAGGGGAAGGGAAGAGTCGAGGCAGCCGGTAGACGAAGCACATGAAACGCGTAAGGGTGAGGATGAAAGGGGACCGGTGATTGATCAGCGCAGGCTGACTATCTGGCCCCTTCGCCTCCTTCGCTTCAGTCTTCGCCTTTGTACCGTCCTTCTTTTGTCTCTGCCCCTGCTGACCTTTGAGTCGTTTCAGCGTGTTCTCTCCCTTTGTTCTACCCTCCTTTTGTGCGGTTTCAACGACTCAAAAGCGTCCCTCCTTCCCTTTGCTTTCGACCTTCATCTGTCACACCTTCCTTGAGCTACATCCCCCGCTACCTTCGCACTTCCTACCTTCCACACTCAAAGACCGCCGCTCTTTGTCCCTCCCTATCCGCCGATGTCTGCCTCCAACATCCTCCGCCCAACCTTGCAATCCCTCTCGGTCGAAGAGCCATCTCTGGTCTCCCTTGCCAACTCGGTCTACGAAACTCTCCATGTCAGCAAAGGGGACAAGATTGCACACAACGCCGCAAGAATGTACCTTGCTATGATCGCCGGCTTTGAGCAAGCAGGGCTCATGACCTCGAGTTGCGCTCCCAGCATTTGGATCCAAACTCCAAGTGGGAACTACGAAGTACGTCTCAGAATCACTTTGGTCTCACGGTGCGCAGAAGAGCTGACCTCCGTTCTTTCTGACATCTCCTTCTAAGATCTGCCTGTCGCCCGAACAGGACGATGATGGATCGGACGGGAACAGCTCTGAGATGGAACTGGATGATGTTGAAAGGCAGTCGCGGGCTTATGTGAGTACTTACAGTACTTTGCTTGTACCTAAAGATGTCTAACGCAGTAAAAGCATAAACCGACTCCCACCCGTTCATCTTCAAAGCTCACCTGTCGACCAGCAGAAACTAGAAAAGAGATCGGAGCACCAAAGTCGATACAGCTTCTCAACACCCTCCAGCTATTCGACTTCAGCACTCTTCCTGCAGCGCGAACACGGGAGCCAGAATCGTCAACAACCGCTCCGACCGGTGGGACTGTCAACGTACTGGTCCGGCTGGTGTCGGAGTCTTCGCCAGTAGACGTCGCCTTGACCAGTCCTCTGGGTCGGCTGGCGTCCTCCTTGCGCTCTATCGATCAACTCGACAGACGGAGCCGATGTCTTACGGTTGCCAACAACTGGGCCTATTACGACCTTGGGACTGTGTACAAAGCATTCTGTATGGTAAGTCGACCTCTCGGTCCTGTTCAGCAACCTTGTTTTGTTCAACAACCTCTGATCTTTGACGCTGTGTCGTGTCCTTTCTTTGCAACCATCTGCAGTCATCAATGGAGGAGTTCATGGCTTCCGCCCAGTAGGATCCGTCGAGGTCCCTCGCGTCTCGTAGCGCGCAGGTGATCTTCTCCTCGATGGTTCGCATTCCTCGTTCGGCCTTGCCGTTTTGTTGCGGTGTGTGTGGGATAGTCGTTTCCTTGGTGATTCCTTCGTCCCGGAGATAGAACTCGTAGTCCTTCGACGTGTATTCCCCACCGTTGTCTGACCTGATCCGTTTGACGACGTGATTGGTCCTTTTCTCCTCCCTTTTCCTCCAGGCGATGAATGTTGCCAGTGTTTCCGACTTCCTCTTCATTGCGAACGACCAGTGGTAGTTGCTGAAGTCGTCCCAGATCGTCATGATGTAACGCATTTCTTGAGCCGAGGCGATTGGCATCGGTCCGGCGAGATCCGTGTGAACGAGTTCGAGAGGTGAAGTGGTTTTGGTTGTGGAGGTGGGGAATGGAGTTCGATGTTGTTTCCCTTCGACGCAAGGTACGCAGATCCTTTCCTTGAATCCGATGATGTCCTTTTTGGTGAAGGTTGGTAGGAGCTTCTGACGAGACAACTCCTCCATGGCGGAGATAGAAGCGTGACCGAGCCGGCGATGAAGGACCTCGATCTTGTCGACTCCTGTTGCCGCGAGTGCTACGTCTTCTCCTCCTGAGCCGACTCCCTTGAAGTCGCTCACGTCCAGCATGTAGAGGTTCTTCGACACCTCTTTTCCCTCCATGAACAGCGATCCGTCTCGAAGGAACTGGCACCGCTTGTTGGTTTGGGTTGTCCCCTTGCTGGGGAACCTGGTCTCGACTCCTTTGTTACCGAGTTGACCAATACTAATGAGGTTGCTGAACCCTGGGATGTGGTATGCGTCGGAGATGGTGAAGGCCTTCCTTGATCCTTTCACGGTGGTCTGGAGGTGGATGGAGCCGATGCCGAGGATCTGAACGATTGATCCGTTGGCCGTCGTGACTGTTCCGTTGTGCGCCTTGTTTACGAAGCGTTCCCGGTCCCCGACGATGTGGTTTGATGCTCCACTATCGGCGATGTATCCATGCTTGGTTTGAGCGAAGAGCGCTTGGGCCGACGTCGCGATGTCGGATCCTACTTGAAGACCGTAGTCTACGAGGTGCGCCTCTTCCCTATCCTTCCAGTTCCCCTTGTTCTCCTTCTTCCCCTTCCCGAACTTCCTTCCCTTTCCACCTTGTGCCTGCCCCGTGGGCTTTCCTCCATTCAACTCCCAGCACTCCGACTTGAAGTGTCCGACCTTGTTGCAGTGATGACACTTGGCGGTCCTCTTGTCGACTAGGACGGCTGTTTCCTTTGACGATGAAGTACCTGTCGGTTTAAGAAACTCGTGAGTCCTTACGTGGATGAGGAGGGATGTGGCGACGGCGGTTGGGTTGAGTTCTTGTTTTGATTCTTGTGCCTGGAGCGTTTGGTGTTGAATGAATTGTTCGAGTAATGCGGGTAATCCACTGAGGAAGAACATTGAGCTCATCCTGTCTGGGATGTTGAAGCCGAGAGCTGACATGTCGTCGATGATCCTTTGGAATTCGTCAATGTACTCCTGTACTGGTTCTCCCTCCTCCATCTTGAGGTCCCTCATCCTTCGGATGGCCATGACCTCTCCCGCTCCTCCTTCCACCTTGTGAGTCTTCCGCAGAAGATCCCATGCCTCCTTTGCGTGTTTGCAGTTCCGGATCCGAGGTAGTTCTCGGTCGCTGACCGCCATTTGAATCCTGTGGAGCGCGAACTCGTCCATATGGTCCCATTCTTCGATGTCCTTGACGTTGTTCTGCTGCTTCACGACCTCTTGTCCGGTGGTATCCTTTTCCTTGACTTCCGGGGTGAGGTTGGGCCTGGTTTTCGTACCGAGGACGACGGGCTTGATTCCTGCTTCTCCAAAAGCGATCTCCATCCTTACTGACCACGTCTCGTAGTTGGTACCATCGAGAGCAGTGAGCTTGAACAGCTTGTGATCCAGCTTCTTGGAGTAGTTGCTTGACATGACGAAGGCTTGTTGCTTAGCGGGTGGTGGCGAACTGGTGCTGATAACGTGTTGTTGGGTCGTCCACTTGAGCTTAGGGAAGTCTTGCAGGATGTGGTTCAAAGCTTGTTGTATAAAGCTAGCTACTCGAAAGGTTTATATACTATGGAGATGGTCACGTGATCTGAAGGTAGCTTACAAAGCTGTTTACGAAGAATGGTTACTAACAAGGGGACTGAACGAGACGTGTTACTAAGCTGCTACGTAAGACCTCTCTGCGACTCGCCACCTTCCAACACGGACGAGCCTCCCTCGGGAAACGCGAATGAGAGTGCCAGAGTCTACTGCTTTCAAAAAAGCTCAACGGCTCCGCTGGAGATGTCCTGGATAAGGGTTAGCTAACCCTGAGCGGGTTCCAGGGCTTTCTCACGTCGGGTAAGAAGCAGGGCTGGAGCGTCGTCGCGTCAACTCGCCACGACCAGATTTTCAGTCCATGTCTTCTTGATTCTCATGCTGCAACGCTTCAAACTCTCCTCCACCACAAAATCAGCGACCTGGATACGGACGCAGAGAAGGAACTACTCCGCGCAGACGTTGCGGAAGCCTTCTCTACCGTCCCCTCCCTTCCTCTCCCCTCCGCTCGCTTCCTCGCGGTTATGGTGGTCGTCTCAGCCTGTCCGTTGAGTCTAACGCTGGTCTGCGCATCGCTCCTCTGCGATCTGAAAGATGGACTCGACGCACACCAAGCCCCTTGTTGAAACTTCCGGTCCTGGGAAGTTGGGGTTGTGCAAGTTATTGTATCAACTTAAGCTATGAAGACGAACGTTCTTGAGGTCGAAAGAAAGAGCGACGTGTAACTACGTGTAACTACGTGGAAGTGAAACGTGGAGGCGATGAAGAGTATTAAGCAAATATGAACAGTAATCTCGACGCATTAATCAACATATTCAACACCCCTCACGTTGCTATGACTGCAGGGATCCACAGAACGCTCTCGGACTGGTTCAAGGTACGTCCTCTTGTCTCCACCTCCTCGTACCACCCTCCTTCCTGCTCACTCCACCACCCCTTCTCTTGCTCAGGCTGGTACCTCAACGACTTCCACCAACCTCACCCCAGGCGGTCCCACGGGATCTGACTCGGTATCTCCTCCCTCGCGTCCTTTCCGTCGACAATTCTCTTTCTCCCCTCCAGTCAATCAGCCTACTGACTTTGCCAATCCCCCTTCTCCCACTCTTATCATATCCAGAGCTCGCAGGCCCCACCGGCCCCTCCCCAAGCACCTTTCCCTTCCAGCTCAACCTCCGCCGCGCAACCCCCCTCGGCTCCCGCGCCACTCCCATGGGCCTCTCCTGGAGCTTCCTCGGGACGCCCTAGATCCTGAGTCCCTCTTTCACACTGACTCCCTCACTTCGTTCCTACCTCAGACCCCTCAGCACTCTGTCCACGGAGTCGATACGCCCTATAGCCCCGAAATGTTGGACTCGATACCCCCGCGAGACGTTCGCTCTTCATCGCCTTCGGACCGATTTTCCTGCCCCCTCGAATCATATCCCTCCTCTTCTACCGACTGTACCGTTAGTACCACCAATCTAAACTTCCAAAGTAGCTCTGAAGGCTAGCCGTCCTCTTCGCCAACAGTCGCTTGCAGAGTAGAGTTCCTCACCCGCGTCCCATCCCGCCGCCCGTCCCTAACTCCTTTTCGTCCCCATATTTCCTTCCCCCCTCCGTTCCTCCTGTTGAAAAGAGACGACGAGCGGGCAGTCGCGTCGAGTTGTTTCTAGAACATTCCTTTCTCTCTCCCTCTCTTCCATAGGTTTCTATCTATTTACGACATAGAATAGTCCGTAGTTCTTTCTAGTAGCTTCCACGAACTCGACCCATAGGTATATAAGCTCGCGAACCTTGCAGAGAGTTGCTCTTCACTTGTACTGACGAGCATCTCTCTGCAGGTGAGTTCTAGCTCTCGCTACTCTACGTACTACTCATCTATATATTACTTGTACTGACGAGCATCTCTCTGCAGCGAACTACACCCACTTTCTAACACCTCCTCCCTCCCCCACCCACCCAACCTCGACTCACCAGAAATCCGCAAAAGCCATCTTCGCCTTATCCGTATCGGCCTCCTTCCCCATCGCTCTCTGATTCTCCCCCTCCTCCACCAACACCTCCGGAACGACCAGTCCTTCCTCATCGTCGATAGCCAGCTGAGCAGCGGACGATCCTGCTCCTCGCGTCGCTCCTCGAGGTTGATTGAGACTGAAAGCTTCGGTTGAGGGAGGGGCGTGCGCGGAGAGCGTGGCGGGGTGGGGAGGTTGAGGTGCGTTGGGAGTGGACGATGGCCGAGGAGGAGGTGGAAGAGTTGGAGTGGGAGTGGGAGTGAGGGTGCGAGAAGTTCATGGCTGAGGATGGAAGCGTCCCTTCGACGTGGGAGTGACGTTCATTTGGAGACTTGAGGAGCGTATTCGTGGTAGCCTGATTTACCTTGACCTTGAGGTTGCTGGAAGGACGAGGCGGAGGGAAGGATGGACGAACTCTTGAAGCGGAGAGGGAGGGAGAAGGGTAGAAGGTCGAGAGTCGAAGAGAGTTGATCGGAGACGAGAACGAGCGAGCCGTTTAGAACTCGACGAACACGACCGAGAGAGAGAGAGAAAGCAGCTCACCTCGACCGATTTCTATAGAAAGTCAAAGAGTGAGAAGCGAGAGAAGGTGGGCGTCGACCTGCGACTGGTTGAAAAGGGTGGGCGAGAGGAAGGGAAGAGTGGATGAGCTCAACGAAGGACTTTCGAGTGAGTGAAAGCTATAGCTCCGTCCAAAAGAGATCTCAGAGAGGTTTCTCGGCCAGCGAAGAATGGGGCGAAGGAAGAGGAGAAGAAGGATCGAGCTGCATAGGGTTGATGGGAGGAAGGAGGGGGGGTCGATGTTTGAGAAGAAGAAAGGAAGTCGAGAGAGGAGGAAGGCGGGGGGGTACGGACCCTTTTCCGACCCCTGGAGAGAAGGAAGCTCAGAAATCTACTTGAAACAAGAAGAAGGCGAACCAGAGAACGCAGATGTACAGGTTAGAGTGAGCGAGCTGGACACCGTGGCAGGAAGGATGTTGGACGAAGGATGGAAGGGAAGGGAGGGAGGAGTGAGCTGAAGTCCCACTCGTCGTCGTCGCTTTCGCCACCTCTCCTCGCTCTCCCCCTCCTCCCTCTCGCTTCCCAGCGACCCCCGACTCGAGAAACTCCTCTCTCGAATCAACCCAGTCTCCCCTCGCGCAGGAGCACACAAAAACACCACTCGAGACCCACCCAGCGTCGTCCCCACAGCGAAAGAGGGCCAGAGTCAGCCAGAGGAGATCAGACCGACGCATCAGAGGCCCAAACCACAGATCACTCGACGACGACCTCGAGCTTAGTCCTTCTGCAAACGTGGAAACGTGCGATAGTGATCTCGACCTGGGTTTTCTCTTCCTCCGACGCAACTGTTGAAAAGGACGACGAGCGGGCAGTCGCGTCGAGTTGTTTCTAGAACATTCCTTCTCTCACTCTCTCTCTTTCCATAGGTTTTCTATATAGATACGTCATAGAGTAGTCCGTAGTTCTTTCTAGTCGGTTCTACGAAATCGACCCATAGGTATATAAGCTCGCGAACCTCGCAGAGAGTTGCTCTTCACTTGTACTGACGAGCATCTCTCTGCAGGTGAGTCTAGCTGTTGCTACTCTACGTTCTATTCATCTATATATAACTTGTACTCACGAGCATCTCTCTGCAGCGAACGACACCCACCTTCTAACAGCAACGACGAGAACGATCGCCTTCTCCTGCATCCCAGCTCTGTTCAGGGTCCAGAAGATGGTCGTACCGAGCGAAGGAGCGATATCTGCGAGGGTTTGATGCGGACCGTTGAGCAGGGAGTTGAGATGAAGGCGGACGACGCGTCGTGTTGCGAGGGATGGAGGAGGGAGACCGAGGACGAGGACGAGGTTGTCTCCTCTTGAGCGACTTGGCGGAAGGACTCCTTTCAGATCGATGACCGTCGTCCGAGTCCATTCGACGAGAACTGGAAGGACGCCCATCACGAACTGGGAGGAGTCTTGGAGGGGACGAAAGATGATGTTGGAGTTGAATCGACGAGGGTTGAAGACGATGAAGAAGGATCGTTGAAAGAAGCTGAGGAGTTTGATCGAGTTGTAGTGGAGAGTGAGGTTGAGGAGTTCGAGTGAGATTCCGCGTTGGGAAGTTGGGAGGAGGAGGGGGAGAAGCTCTCGGGGAGGATTCTAGGGTCCAAAGGGGATTGAGCGGCGCTGAAGTCGAGGGTGAGGGTTTAGATCTGCGAGAAGGAAAGAAGGGCGTCGATTCAAGAAGTCCTAGAGGCCTGTTTTCAACGGGCCGAAAGAGGAAGGGGGTGAGGTCAGCCCACTACGACTCAGAGACAAGGGACAAGAAGACGGAGTGAGAGAAGGTCGAGCTCACCTTCTCGCGAAACAACCTTTCAAGCCCTCGCTCGAACTAATCACCACTTCGCCGTAGAGCACTGGGGTGACCATATCCAGCACCTCATAACACGTTCCAGCGAAAGCAGCGACAGTCGAAGGGCCGGCCTCCTGGAGGACGACAAGGACGACGTCCCACGTCCCAAGGCAAGGGAGGAAGAGGTCGAGGTGGGAGCTGTATGTGAAGAAGAAGAAGCCGTGAAAGAGTCAGAAAGCGAGCTTCTGGTCGAACAAAAAGCATATGCTCACCTCTATCATCTAAGATGAAGAAGGCGAACGCGTGAGTTTTGAGTACTCTCGCTTGGGCACATCCGTTTCTCGAGGGACATCAGCTTACGACTGTAGCAGATCCCCACGAGGTACTCCCCCTTCCACGCCCCCTTTCACTTTTTCTCAACTTTTAAACCATCCCCTCCATACCCCTTCTCTCGTCAAACCCTCACACCTTCCAACATTACAGATCGGATATCTCCCCGCCCTTCTAGGTAGCAATCCTCCCAAACTCGCCGCCGTGCCTGCCCTCCAATTTCCCCTGTTAGTCACTATACACTCACCCCATGCATCCGTTCCAGCTCAAATTTCGGCCAGCCCATCCTCGGCCCACAAAGCCTTCACCAGACCCTCGCAATGCTGGACGGAATATGCTTGCGCTATGAAAGCCGTCCGTCGCCTGCGACACCCCCCTCTTTCGTCCTTTGCCACCGCAGCTCCATCCCGTGCCCTTGCAGCCGTCCAATCCACAAACCTGCAGTTCTGCACCAACGTCGCCGCCTCTCCTCCCTCCCTATACCATCCCAATCACTGCCCATCCACGAATCTCCTGCCTATCGTATCAGATCCCCATCCCTCTTTACTGCTGTCCTCCAAGCGCCCGTCACTCTCATCCTGAAGTACGCGTCGTTTCCGCCGGGCGCAAAACCCACACCTTTCTCAACGCCCTAAGGTTCATTTTCTTCATCGAGTGCCCCACTCCCCCTACAACCCTCCCTCCTTCCCCCTCCCCCGTCGGCTTTAACTAACTCTGGCAAATTCGACCTTGAAAAATTCACTTTGCACGATTCTTTCGAGCCACCGGCGCATTTCATCTCGATTCCTCTCTTCCCTCCAACCTCTTGTACGTCCCTTTTCTCTTTCTTGGAGCGTGCAGGGAATGTCCTCGTTGGGAGTAAGCTTAGGACTCGCCGAAGAGACGGGAAGCGTTCCCTCTTCTCGAGAGCCTCGAGCGATCCCAAAGGAAGGGAGGGTGAGCTCGACGGTCGAGCTCACCTCGCTCCTTCCCTCCCCATCGACGAGCTCCCTCCACCCCTTCCCCGACCTCCCCCTTTCCTACAAGACCTCGCTAACCTTCCTTCTATGGTTTCCAGTCCTCCTCGAACTTCTCAAGAGAGTACATTCCGTCTTCCTCGCTGTCGAAATCGATAGCGGATTCCCTGAGCTCACCCACGGCCCAAGCTGACCCTCCCCTCGCCGTCCCACTCCTTCTCTTCCCAAAGGTCCCCAAGCTCCCAAACCTCCTTCAAATGTCAGTACAGGTCTTCTCCAACGCCTTCAAAGTTTTTTTTTATCGTTTTCCCCCCTTCGTAGCGCTCGTTCTCCTCGATCTCGTCGCTCGGCACTCTGAGCTCACTCCGCTTCCCCTTCCTCGTTCGTCGCAGGTCAACCCCTCTTGTCCCTCGAGATCTCACCGCCCAAGAAGCTGGTAAGTTCTCCTCTTTTCTACCTCCCTCCCATCAGCTCTCAAACCGTCGCTGAAGCAACCTCTTCGCCTTCCAAACCCTCAGAGGACTACGGAATCTCGTGCGTCGTTCTTTCCCTCCGTCCCTCACCTCGTTCGTTCCTCATCGCCTCATCATCTGCGTTCTTTCTTTTCTACCACTCTAGTGTACCTCCTCTTCCATCCCGAATCGCACCCACTGCCCCCCTTGCCTGCCCTCTTCCTCTCTCGATCTCGCGATTTGATGTGCTGGCAACTCGACCTTTCTCCTTCCTTTCCTTTGTCGAGGCTGTCGAGACGAGTTCTCGCTCCCTTTCCTCGCTTCTGGTGGATTCATACGGCTTATATATAGTGGGACCATAGTTGGAGAAGTAGAGGGATGTTGTAGGAGTGTTGGAAGGCCTCTCTCGCTCGTCGAGTGAGCTTGCGTTGAGCTCACCTCACCTCCCCTTCCCTCCAGGAGGGCCTGAGCCGAGAGGTGAAACAGGAAAGAAAAGAAAGAAAACGACAGCCTGTCGTTTCTCATCCTCACTAGGAAGTCTGGATTCGGAAGAGTGAGTGTAATGTTTAGCATCGACTTCCTTAGCCTCGCCCAGTCCTGGACCTTGCTGACTCGACTTTTTTCAAAGATATCTGGGCCGATCAGCAGATGCTCGAGAACTGGATCCTCTTCGTTCGAAACTCGGTTCGAAGGAGTGGGAAGGTGAACCGAAGGTTAGAGAAGAGACACCCTGTCGTTTCTTATCATCGCTATGGACCGGTGGGCTTCTCGGTCAGAGATAATGGTACTAATAGGTAATATGTGATAACTCACTGGCGGCGTGGATCCCTGGAGAAGATGCGGACGGTGAGACGAGTCAGCGGTGAAAGCTCGACGAACGGCGGTGCGTTTTTCCGCAACGCGTCTCGATCTAAACGGTTCACTCACAAGTTCCAGGAGCAAAGACAGCCGTCATCCTGAAGCAAAACAAGAACGAGACGCAAGCTATCAGTCGGGAGTGATCTAACAAGAGAGGGGGGCCTTAGGGCGGGAGAGACGAACGGGACCGCACGCCAAAACGAAGCGAACAAAACCCCTGAGTCAGCTCTCAGCCCACTCACCACCGCCAACACCACTAGTTTAAGACGGAACGAGACCCACCAGGCAAACAAGGCGCTCGGCACCTGGTAGTTAACCTTTCTTTTAGACGGTCCTCGCATTCACGATGAACACAACAAGATCCGAAGGCTTCAGCGTGAAATATCCGAGACGTAGGCAATGGAGAGAGACGTTCCAGAGATACTGGACATTGTCGCTGATGTCTTTGGCGAAAGCTAAGATCGTGTGAAGAGCCGAACGCGGGAAAGAAAGTCAGGGAAAGAGAGATAGCGAAGGGAGGGGAAGGAAGCAGCATTGAGCTCACATCCGCGTTGTCTCCGTGAAGGAGAATGAAAGAGGAGAGGAGATAAGCGATCGGGTCAGATAGGGAGCTGCGGAGGGTTTCCCTGAGCTCACGCCCCAGCAGCATGCTCTTCGAAGGTGTCGGTTCGAGAAGGGTCTCGGTAGGTCGTCCCTGCTGGGTTGACCGAGACTGTTGAAACTTCCGGTCCTGGGAAGTTGGGGTTTTGCAAGTTAGTTATCATCCTACGCTAGACGATGAGGACTATTATACTTCAAGAGAGAAGAAATGTCGACAGCTGCCGTGGGAAACTATGGAGAGAGCTATGTGAGAAATGGAGCACGCGGCGTCCTCGCGTCGCTCCCTTCAACAGAACACCCGAAAGACGAGCAAGGGGGCGAGTCGAGGCAGGGAGGAACTCAGAACTCATCGCTGAGTTGCTCTTCGCGCAGGACTCCCGATCGTCCTCGTTGGAGGTTGGACTGACAGCTGTTGCAGAGAATGAGGGCCGAGTCGCAGAAAGTTCAAAGAAGATTAGAATTTCCAACCAATCTGCAGATCACTCTCCTGTTAGAAGGTGGGTGCAGTTCGCTGCAGAGAGATGCTCGTCAGTACAAGTGATATATAGATAAATAGTGCTTAGAGTAGCAAAAGCTAGACTTACCTGCAGAAGATGCTCGTCAGTATAAGTGAAGAGCAACACTCTGAGAGGTTCGCGAGCTTATATACCCATGGGTCGATTTCGTGGAAACCTACTAGAAATAACTACGGACTTTTCTACGATGTAACCAGATAGAAGCCTATAGAAAAGGGTTAGGTTAGGAGAAGAGAGAGAGAGGGGATGTTTTAGAAACAACTCGACGCGACTGTCCGCTCGTCGTCCTTTTCATCATCTTCCTCCTCCTCCTCTTCCTCCGCCTGCTTCACCCGCCTCAACTTCCAAGCCTGCTACACCATCACTCCCCTCATCACCACCTCTATCAGATTCGTGATTCCAGGGATCCATCAACTCCTACCTCCCCCACTTCGACGACAGCACGATCGGAAGCGACGCGAGGACCTCTGATCCGAAGTCGAGGAACGCGACGACTTTGTAGCTTCCTCCGAAGGTTCTTGAGCGATGGTTGAGAACAGCTTGAGCAAGGAAGACGAAGAAGCGAGAGGTGTGGTGAATTGGTTTGATGAAGCGGATGAGGGAGGTGGAGGTGATCGAGTGGTGGGTGAGGGAGAGATGTCCAGGCGTGAGGGAGGTGTTGAAGGGAGGAGCGGCTGAGATGAGATCGGGGAGGGAGGGGAGGTAGAGGAAGGTGAGGTAGGCGAGAACGATGGTCTGTTATGGGACGAGGAGAGAAAGAAGGGAACGGTCGGAATTGAAAGTAGAGAAGTGACGCGTCGAGAAAGAAGGACGACTTACGAGAGCTCGTGGACTCCAACCGAACTGCCAATCCAGCCTCGAGCTTGCTCGCTCGGCATGCGTCTCTCTCCTCCTCGTCACTCCTACATGTATCCATCTCTCCCACCTCCACTCCAACTTTGCTGCTAGACTGCAGACGAGCGAAGCCGCAAAGAGAACGAAGGCGACCATCCCGTAATCTTGAAGGTCGCCTTTTCGGAACCCGACGAGGGTGATGAAGAAGAGGACGACGCGGACGAGGGTATCGATGGCGTAGGCGGAGATCGAGATTCCCGTCGTGTAGGAGCGAGTGAAAAAGTATTGCCCGGAGAGGAGGATATATGCATAGAAGACGCAGTTGGAGAGATGTTCGAGGAGGAATCGAAGGATGGGTCAAGAGGTGGGATCAAAGGGATGTCTTAAGACAGCGTCTGAATAAGGAGGACTAGAATGGGAATGGAATGAGCGGGGGTTTTCGAAAGGAAAGACGCAGGAAAGGAAAGAAACGGACTTCAAAACTCCGCTTCGTCTTGCGAGGATGTCATATCGTGATCTGTGTCCGAATATAGGTGCGAGGGAAATATTGTCCGTCGTCGAGATACTCCGAAGCTTGTATTGGTCAACTCAAAGAGGAAACCAGGTCAGGGAAAGGTATCACGAGGATGGAACATCGCGTTGAAAGAAACGGACTAACCAGATTGAGCTTCAGCGGAGATATGGTTGCAAAACTGAGGCGCCAGTTGTACGAGAAATCGGGAAGGATGTCTATCCTCAGCTGCTGAAAAAGAGTCGAGGAACGACGCGCTAACTCAACCTGCACCCATCCTCAGCCCTCCGATGTCCCCCTCGATCGGCTCCGGAACGTCATCCTCGTTCCGTTCCCAGCGTAAAGACGCAGATGGCTGTGTGGCTCGGGAAAGCTCTGAGAGCTAGCTCGAGCACGGCTCTGAACGGCGCGGAATGGAGAGGCGGCGCCTAGAGGTCGTGCGACAAAGGAGAGTGTCGTAGGGGTAAAAGGAAAGTGTACGAAAAGGAAGAGAACAGATGAAACGGGATGGGAGGGAGCGATCTACGGAGAGGATGAAAAGGTGAGTGGGAGTGGTAGATAGTAAGAGGGAAAGGGAAGTGTCGTTGAAGGGAGAGAACAAATGGAATAGATGAAAGGAAGTGAAACGCAAGCAGGATGAAAAGCTGAGACGTCACCTGCTCCCCGACCTCAGCGTGCTCGAGTTCTTCGAAGCAGTTGTTACCCTCTGGTCAATTCATCACAGCTCTGGTGACGGCGAGAGAGTGGCACGAAGTCTGTTGAACGATTTGGAGGACGCGTCAATCGGATTCTTTAGATGATCTTCAGACCAAGGGCTGTCTGTACGTGCTCACCTTCTCTGCTGTGCTCGTAAGGCTGAGTCCTGGCCCTGAGGTGTAGAGGCCCCAAGACGAGCAGCCGATGGATGGACTTACAGAAGTGGCAAAGGACGAAAAAGGTTTTAAACTTGAGGAGACGACGATCAGTGGACAGGGGCACGAAGGTGAGATGTGCGGCTGGTTGGCCCGTTTCTGTGACTGGGTCTGTATCTTGTTCTCTCTGTCCACTCAACGCCTTCCGTTGATGACCAAGCCTGTTGGTTTGCAACCACAACCAGAGCGCGTATGGCGACAGGGACCCTCCAAAGAGAAAGATCCAGGGTAGATCCACCCTCTTTGGTTAGGGTTAGGCTAAACCGATGTTCACGCACTTGCGGCGGTAGTTTTGGGATACAACCTGTTATCAATGAGCATCAATCTTCCAGCCCTTGAGGAACGGAAACGACAGGCTTTCTTTTACGAAAAGTACAGTCTGCGTTAGAAGTACATGTCGCTGTTGGAACTCTCGGTCTCTCCATCACGTAGGGCCCAGCCAGTTCGCTACGTTGGTAACGAGTGGAAAGAGAAACTCCAGAGACGCCACGGCGGGCATTGAGCGATGTGAGGATTGAGTGAGAGCGTAAGAGGTAAGGGAGCGAACGCGAAGCGACGAAGAGAAGTGAGTGTTTGTTGCAAGAACGTGTATCGAAGCGACGGGAACCCGAACGCAGTATCAGGAAAGTTAGCAACACGCGTCCAGACGGATTATGCTGCAATCACCGACTTCATCTCAACGAACTTCTTCGCCGGACGCGCTCGAGGCCGAAACCCAACCTTAACAATCTTCCACCACCCTCCGTTCCGGATACATTTGAAGAAGCCGTGGCGTCGAAGCACTCATAATTTTGAAGGGAAACGGTTTAGTTTTAGGGTCAACTTTCCAGAAGAAGCAAAATAGTCGATTGTAAGAGTGTGAAGAGGTGCTTGTATCAATGATAGCGAACAAGTACAGGACAGCGAAGAGAAGAACATAATGCGAATGAAGACTCTACGTCGACGAGAACGTGAGTGTATGCGATGAAGGAGTACAAGAGACAGAGAGAAGAAGCAGCAGCGAGTCAAGATTCTATAAAGTATCTAGGAGAGGCTGTGAGAAAAAGCAAAGTGTAGGTAGGTAGGAGTGCAAAAGAGGAGGAGAAAGTGAATCGAAAGAGAGGGAGCAGGGCGACGCGAGGACAAAGAACGATGTCTACAGCCATCCCCAACTGCTACCAAGTCCAGCCCAACAGCAAGGAGGACCAGGCTAGGCTCCACAGAGGAGTGTTGTATCGATCCAGGCGGGGGGATGAAGTGAGAGCTTCTGGGATAGAGCAGTGGTTATAGATTGGAAATGGGGGAGTTCTACTGGAGGAGGTCGCGACGGGAGGGGAGGAGCGATGGATTCTAGACTCGGAGCTGCGAGAAGAGAGGGAGGAGCCAAGGAGGAGGCTGGGGGAGGAAACGAAGGAGGCTAAACCTGCTGTGAATAGGTTCGACGTGAACAAGGCCACTGGGAAGAGCACCACTGGGAAGAAGCAAGAAGGTGGAGGAGAAACCGATGCGTCGAGTTGTACCCGGATGGAACGCCAACTTCAGAGGAGAGAGGGTGAAGAGGGAGAAGATTCCGCCAGGGTGGTACAGTAAACGTCGAGGAGGAGGCTTTCTCCGTCGACGATGGCGCATGGATCGCGGATAGCGGGTGCAGCAACCACATCTGTAACGACAAATCAGCCCTGCACGACTTCAAAGGGTTAGGGTTCGCGTCACGTTCTACTCCGGATCTTCCCATTCGTACGCTTCGCATCTCACGCAATCTTTTTTTCCCTCTTCAGGCACGTGTTCTTGCTCGGGGAAACGGGAGCCTGTTGTTTACCGCATAGCGGAAGTAGCCATGCCGTCCCAAATTTTACTCCGTAACCCAGGATTACAACTTGCTTCGAGGCCCATGTAGGAGTCGAGGTTGCGCAATGAAGTTGGGAGCCTATATCTTAGCAGACACGATCACGAGGGTCATCGTTACTCTCTACACACTGGAGACTACAGCTTCGAAGAGATGTAATTCAAGGTTCGTTCTCGACCGGGGCTTCATCCCTGATGCTCAAAGAGAGGGTGTCATTTTGTTCAAAGGGTGATTCAAGATGACGCGCCCCGATTCCGTGACAGAAAGATAGAGAACAAAGAAAATAACCACTAGAGACGAAGCATTAGAGGCAGAGGTACCGCATGGAAGAACGTGACGATAAAGAGATGTACTGCTATTACAGAGAGAAAAAAAAGCTGACAGATCAACTAAATACACAGCTGAGAAGAGAGCAATGACTGAGGTAGATTACCAAGCTCATGAAGGAGAGTATTGTGCGCAGACGCGATACGGGTCCCTGCAAGATTGGCATGTCAGCAAAAACGGCGGAGTGTTTCGACTGCGGGGCGTAGACTAACTAACCTCGTTATCCCCCTGCACAAGCCGCCGGCCTTCCCATGATATCCCCCTCGCACATCAGGTTCCGCGATCTTCAATCATCTTCTTCTCCCGCTTGCTTTTGGGTATGTACCCGGCCAACACGGCCGTCAGGCCGATGCACGCGCAGAGACCGGTAAAGATGATAGCCGCCCCCCATTTGCCATCCTGAAGGCCGAATGCGCCACCTGCGCTGGTAAACGACGAGATTGTCGATGCCTTGAGCAGGGCTGAACCTAACTGATGAGCATATCTCTGTAGGTGAGTTCAGATTTAGCTATTCTACGCAGTACTCATCTGTATAGCGTGTAGTGAGGAATCTCTCTGCAGCGAAAGACATCCTCCTCCTAACAGAACTCACCCTCGGAGGGAAAGCGTCGCGAGCAAGAACAGGAAAGGGAAATCACTGGAGGACGGTACGAAGGGTGCTGAGCTTGGGAAGAAGGAGGAGCAGGCGATAAAGAAGGACGTTGAGGAGGCTGATGCACAGAGGAGGATCGAGGAGAGGATCAGGTCTGGGATCTCAGTCTCCTTCCTTCGGGCTATAAGGACCTTAGCCTAAATCCAAAAGTCGATGTGAAAGAGGTACAGTGTCTGTGTGTAGTCTCAATACTGCAGAGAAGGGAGGGTGGAAGCGGCGAGTTTATAGACCTTGGACGTTCACCCTGGGAGACAGGGCCCCAACACGAGCGCCAGCGTGAAGGCGCAGAAGGAGAAGGACTCACTGTTGAAAGCTTCCTACTGCAGAGCCCGGATGGATTCCAGCACAGGGCTGATGGCGATGTGATTAGGACCGTTCGTAGCGTTGGCATCCATGGCGAATGTCGATGGGGCGGAAGAAGGAACAGAAAACACGAAGGAGTTCTGTGTGTGTGAAGGATGAGCTGAGTGTCGTTAGTGGGAGAGGGGGAAGCCCCAGCTACCCTAAGCCTAGGCCCTGCTTTCAGATAGCGAGAGAGCAAGGTGTCGAAGTTATGCCTTCACCCTGACCCGATCTGCACCTGCTTCGCGTCAAATCTTTCTTGGTCGGCAAAAGCTATATCGTGACGTCTATAAGCGGAAGCTCAGATGTCTCCTTCATTTTGATAGATCCTTGGCCGGACGATGGAGTAAGAAGGATACAAGAAGGAGAGCGAGAGAAAGACGACGATGAGCACAACTGTTTGACTCAGACACAGTGGAGCTCTCTTTCACCCGAGCTGTTTTTCGGAAGCACCAGCACGAGAGGACTAGATATTAAGTAAGGGTCCCAGTCAGTAGAGCTGCTGCTTTTCGACGATCAACTTCATAAACATAAACTCTCTTGATCTTGCTGTTAGAAAGTGGGTGTAGTTCGCTGCAGAGAGATGCTCGTCAGTACAAGTGATATATAGATGAGTAGTACGTAGAGTAGCGAGAGCTAGAACTCACCTGCAGAGAGATGCTCGTCAGTACAAGTGAAGAGCAACTCTCTGCAAGGTTCGCGAGCTTATATACCTATGGGTCGAGTTCGTGGAAGCTACTAGAAAGAACTACGGACTATTCTATGTCGTAGATAGATAGAAAACTATGGAAGAGAGGGAGAGAGAAAGGAATGTTCTAGAAACAACTCGACGCGACTGCCCGCTCGTCGTCTCTTTTCAACACTTGCATCATGGACACATCGCAGCTGAGAAACGGAAGGCTGTCGTTTTGTTCATCCCGATTCTCCCTCCACCCGTTCCTCCCTCCTCTACCTACCCTCCTCCTCCCATCCGCGATCAGGTCGAACGCGACGCAGTCCAGATCGCTCACTCGTTCGTTCGGAAGGAGCAGCTCGATCAGGAGAACGGGACTTTGGAAGCCAAGGTTGAGGATAGGATCATCCTGAAGGATCCTGAGCACGGAGGAGTGATTTTCAGCCAAGAGTGCGCGATTCTTCAGGGGACGCTCAGGACGGCTGCGTTGATCAAGAAGAACGCGAGGAGAGGAGTCGTAGGAGGTGGGGTTGGGAAGAGGGTAGGGAAGGGTCGAAGGGAGCGGTCTTTTGGGAAGGAGACGAGTCTCAGAGCTGGCAGGACGGGAGGGAGGGTGAGGGGAGGAGTCTGTTGGAAGGTGGCGACTCGCGGAGAGGTCTTACGTAGTAGCTTAGTAACGCGTCTCGTTCAGTCCCCTTTGTCAGTAACCCTTTTTAGGTGTTGAAACTTCCGGTCCTGGGAAGTTGGGGTTGTGCAAGGTATTGTATCAACATAAGCTATGAAGACGAAAGTTCTTGAGGTCGAAAGAAAGAGCGACGTGTAACTACGTGGAAGTGAAACGTGGAGGCGATGGAGAGTACTAAGCAAATATGAACAGTAATCACGACGCATTAATCAACATATTCAACAGATTCGATGTAAGCGCTCTTTCCCCTCTTCCCAAGGACGAGAACAGGAAAACAGAACTCACCAACAACTGGAGGGATGGGAGCTCTGAATACCTGGCAGGTGATGGAAGAAGTGAGAACGAAAGGGAGGAGAAGGAGAGGGCTGAGCATGGTTGAGATCATCGAGGTTCGAGGGGAGAGCAGGAAGGACGAAGAAAAGAAACGAAAGCTGGCAATGAGCTTGGCATCAACGATCCGAAAGGGAGCAGCTGACATTGGATCTAGGATGGAACTCTGCCTCGAGAACGACGCGCCAACTCTCCTCTTCCTTCCCTGCTCGGAGAACCAGAAGGGCACTGGCATTGTGGTCTCCCTACGGATGAATAGGTACTCTTTGGTAGCACAGAGTGGTTGAAAGAGTCACAAAGAGACAGCCCAATGGAGATTCCAGAACCATCGAATCCATGAAGCGGGGACGGGAAGCGAGGTGTCAGGGAATCATGTCGCGTCGTGATCCTGCTCCGGATCTTCCCTTTCTTACAATCTGTACTTAGTCATGGCTTTCTTTACCTCTTCTATACATAGTATTGTTCTTTCGGCTTCCTTCACTTTCTCTCGGTACTCTACAGTCGTTTCCCTTTTGCGTCATCTTCCTTCGCGTAGCACTTTCCAGAACGTTCTCCCGTCCCTAGTATATAAGGGCCTTTTGCCCGTCTCTCTTTTGTTCGCTATCTTGAATCACCTTTGGATCTTACCTCGCCTCGTTCCTCCTAAGCACCCGACCTCTCGACACCCCCGCTCCTCGCTCGATCCTCACACGCAACTGCCTTTCAACCTCATCGAGTTCCATCTCAGAGTTGTTCTCGTCCGATCCATCATCATCCTGTTCGGGCGACAAGCAGATCTTAGGTCAAGCACGGTGAAAAGTTAAAGTCAGCTCATCTGTCAAGCGGGAGACGAAAGAGATTCTGATCCGAACTTCGTAGTTACCAGTCGACGTTTGGATCCAGATGCTCGGAGCGCAGCTCGACGTCAAGAGCCCTGCTTTCTCAAAGCCAGCGATCATGGCAAGGTACATCCGTGCAGCGTTGTGTGCGATCTTGTCCTCTTTGCTGGCGTGAAGGGTTTCGTAAACCGAGTTGGCAAGGGAGACCAGAGACGGCTCTTCGACCGAGAGTGATTGCAAGGTTGGGCGGAGGATGTTGGAGGCAGACATCGGCGGATAGGGAGGGACAAAGAGCGGCGGCCTTTGAGTGTGGAAGGTAGGAAGTGTGAATAAAGCGGGGGATGTAGATCAAGGAAGGTGTGAGAGATGAAGGTCGAAAGCAAAGGGAAGGAGGACGCTTTTGAGTCGTTGAAACCGCACAAAGGGGGGAGAGAACAAAGGGAGGGAACACACTGAAACGACTCAAAGATCAGCAGGGGTAGAGGCAAAGGAAGCAAGGGACAAGGGCGACGAATGAAGCAAGGAGGTGAAGGGGGAGAATAGTCAGCCTGCGCTGATCGATCACTGGCCGCCCTTTCATCCTCACCCTTGCGCGTTTCATGTGCTCCGTCTACCGGTGCCTCGACTCATCCCCTTCCCCTTCATACCTTCTCTCCCTTTAAACTTCACGCCGCACTCATCACAGCTTCGCCCTGTTCCCTTTCATAAATCGAGGTTTGGCCGTTTTTCTTCTACACACCAGCCCTTTCTACCAACCATCACACCAACCAGCCGCACATCTCACCTTCGTGCCCCTGGATTCCCCCTTCGCTGTCCCCTGGTTGTCTTCTCCCTCAAGTCTATAAACTCGATTGTCCTGTTCACCTTTGTAAGTCCATCCATCGGCTGCTCGTCTTGTGGCCTCTGTCTGATGCATGGTTGCTGTCGACGCAGTGACTGATCTCTTTTCTTGCTTCGGTCCCTGCAGACTTTGCAGCACTCATGTCAGTCACAGATTATCTTCGATCTCAGTACGCTTTGACGAAGAAACTCGGTCGAGGCGGATTTGGAACAGTGTACAAAGCTCAGCGTCGCTCAGATTGGAAAGTGGGTCCTCACGTGCTTTCTTTCCGTCGTTTCGCTTTCTTCTCCCACAGATCCCTAGAGTTCAACATCTATGCTGACGCCTGGATCTTTCCGCAGATCTTTGCTGTCAAAACTATGAAAGCGTTACTCTAACCAGGCCTTCTTCCTAGTGAGGAGAAGAGGAGCTCGAGGCGATGGACGTTCCGTTTCTTCTTTCTTCTCTTCTTCGCGACCCCAAGCGTGTTAAGCTTTTCTCTCGGTTCATCTACCTAGCTCTTTCATACTTCCCTCTCTCGTCTGCTCCTCTCCCTTGACCGTTCTCGCCCGTTCTCGTTCTCGTTTTCCCTCGCGTCTCGTTCCTCCCACCTTTTCATTCTTTTAAAAAAAAAAACTCCCTCTCGCAACAACAAGGACACTCTCGCTCTATATTTCGCTCTCTATCGCTCTCGTCTTTTGTTCTCTAGTCCCGTTACATTGTTTCATCGTTACTCTAACCAGGCCTTCTTCCTAGTTTCGGAGACCTATGCCTATGATCCCTTCACCACCACCCCCTCGTTCGGCTCCGGAACGTCACCCTCATTCCATTCCCAGCGTAAAGACGCAGATGGCTGTGTGGCTCCGGAAAGCTCCGAGAGCCAGCTCGAGAACGGCTCTCTGATCGAAGCGGAATGGAAAGGCGGCGCGGAGAGGTCGTGCGATAGAGGGGAGTGTTGTAGGAGTAAAAGGAAAGTGTACGAGAAGGAAGAACAGATGAAACGGATGAAAGGAAGCGATACACGAAGAAGATGAAAAGGTGAGTGGTAGATAGTGAGAGGGAAAGGGAAGTGTCGTTGAAGGGAGAGAACAAAGGGAAAAGATGACAGGAAGTGAAACGCAAACAGGATGAAAAGCTGAGACGTCACCTGCTCCCCGACCTCAGCGTGCTCGAGTTCTTCGAAGCAGTTGTTACCCTCTGGTCAAGTCATCACAGCTCTGGCGACGGCGAGAGAGTGGCACGAAGTCTGTTGAAAGATTTGGAGGTCGCGTCAATCGGATTCTTTAGATGATGAGAGGAAGCGATACACGAAGAGGATGAAAAGGTGAGTGGTAGATAGTGAGAGGGAAAGGGAAGTGTCGTTGAAGGGAGAGAACAAATGGAATAAATGAAAGCAAGTGAAACGCAAACAGGATGAAAAGCTGAGACGTCACCTACTCCTTGACCTCAGCGTGCTCGAGTTCTTCGAAGCAGTCGTTACCCTCTGGTCAAGTCCTCAAAGCTCTGGCGACGGCGAGAGAGTGGCACGAAGTCTGTTGAAAGATTTGGAGGACGCGTCAATCAGATTCTCTAAATGATCTTCAGACCAAGGGCTGTCTGTACGTGCTCACCTCCTCTGCTGTGCTCGTAAGGCTGAATCCTTGGCCCTGAGTTGTAGCTCTAGTGTCTTCAGGTCTGCGGCGAGGTCTTGAAGGTCAGCCTCCTTTTTGGCAAGCAGGACTCTACTGTAGTGGATTGGCTGTTCGCGCGACAGGAAGCAGTAAACAGACGTATGTTCGCTGGGAAAGCAAGTTGGATCCAGCTTGACGACCCATCAGACGTCGAAGAAGAGTGGACTGACTCAGAAACAGATCGAGCGGCCAGCATCCATGATGCGACGGCAGGATGAGCAAGAAGACTTGTTGCAGACGGTCGTCGGGCTGGCTGTAAGACGGCAAGATGTCAAACGAGGCAGTATCTAAATGCAAGTGTTAAAGCAAGCATGGCTCACGTTTTCTCCCAACAGTCTCAGCACTATGATTCCTAGATCCTGCGAGTACTGTTTGGGCAGTATCAGCTGAAATGCTCGCTCAGGCCCTGTGTTGAGCTTCCGAGTAGGAGATCTACAGTACAGAAACAATTTGGTCAGAAAAGCTGCTCATCCTTGCATCCCGATTTGGCTTAGGCGTCTCCGTCTCTTACTCACTTGAGGGACGCCATCTCGTATCCAAGGCAGCCAAGACCGTACATATCTGTTTTGGCGTCGTAGGGCAGACCCTTTCCGACCTCCTGTAGAACAAAATGAAAGAGGTCGCGGGTAAACCTACAATGTAGTTGCCTAATCAGCGGAACAGCCATACTACGTACAGGAGCGAGGTACTAATGAGAAAAGCCGGCGTCAACTTACGACGCGTCCACGCTCAGCGACGTCGCTCGTTGTTCCTGACGAGCTTTGAGGATTGGAGTTGGATAGGAGGTAATCGGGGGAGGGTGCTCCAATCGTTGAAGGGAGGGGTGAAGGGGCAGTGAAGACGCGTTCTCGCGCTTCTCGAGCTGCGTTGGCGGCGGCGATCTGACCCTCTCTTGCTGTTCGACGCCCGATGGATTCTGCGAGGTAGTCGATTCGGGGTGCTGCCAAGACGAGAATGCAGACTCTACAGAATGGGATGAAAAACAGAGGAGAGAGGGGAAGAGACAATTAGCTTTCAAAAAAGGAGCGAGCGAAAGGGAGGTGACGAGAGGTCGAGGACGAGTCGCGACTAACCTTCCCTCGTCGATGAACGAAAAGGTCTTCGCGCACTCCGCCAGAAGATCGATCGCCTCCTCGACTGCATCCATCGCGACCGAGGAATCAAGAACGGGCGCTGTCGACTTCGGGGCCCAGACCGCGAGGAGGAGAATGAGAACCGCGTTCTGTAGTGAGAGCGAGAGTTGGTGACTGGAATCAGCTCTTGACGGGGACTCGACTCGGACGACACGAAGAGGGTTTACTCACAAAAAGCGGTCCCCAGGTAAAGAGAGGAACTCCAAGGTCTTTCGATAGAGCTCGCCCAGGCAGGCTATCACGGCCATCGATGCGTCGAGAGCTGACGAGAGTGATGTGGGAGATGTTGAGATGGGATGCTGGAGAGAAGGGAGGAAAGGTCGATGAACGTAAGACTGCGAGGTTGAGTGAAGATCCGAGGGCTTGGAAGTCAGTAAGTTTGAGAAGCGACGAGAAGATCAAGATGAGAAGGACGACTTGGACTCACGATACAGTTGAGGTACGAGAGATAAAGGTTCGCTGAGAGCCTGAAGTCGATGCTGTTGGGACGATAGGGATACCAATTGAGACTTTGGAGGATGAGGGGTGTTAGCTGAGGATGCGTAGATAGGAGGAGAAGGGAACGAACTGAGGAGGTACCGATTGAAGCCCAGCGGAGAGTTCGGAGTCGAACTGCTGGACGAGCTCAGAGATCGGGCACGCGGGAGGTTTGATACCGTACTGTTGATAGCGCGAGAGAGACCGAAGGATGGTCAGGAAAAGACGAAATAAATACCTTTTCGTGTCTAGAAGGAGAGGAACTCACCAGCTGTTCACAAACTCGCGCAAGGATGCTCGAAAGCTGGCACTCCAGAACGAACGCTTCCAATCGAGATTTCTGCCCGTGGGAGGGCGTGTCTCCCTCGTTCCAGAGATGGAGGTTGAACTCTAGCTCGACGTCGAAGCTGAGAGAACGACGAGGGAAAACGAGTCAGTTTGCGATCTCGACAGGGAAGCGGCGAGTAGCGTAGGACCGACTGGCCAATCCATCGAGAGGTTTGGAGGTCTTCCACTCGAGCTGGAGATCTCAACATCGAGTAGACGAAGACTGATACAAGAGATGGGGAAGATCATCAGTACCGGCGCGAGCGGAGCGAAGGTCAAAGAAAAGGAAGGCACCACCAGAACGCCCGCCGATAGAGGTCAGTCTCGAGAGGATCCTTCGATCGCTTAGATCCGCCGCGCCGATGAATGCCCACGTGCTGCAAAAGAAAAGGGTCAGCTCGAGAAAAGGGAAGGCAGAGCGACGAGGGAGAAGAAATGACGACGGCACGACCCAGCTCGTCTCGAACCATACTCCAAGCAAACTTCATGTCCGCCGCCTGCATCATGAGACTTTATCACTTCCCCAATCTGTACCGCTATTCTACCGCTGTCTACACAGCCGCAGTGATCTGACCCAATTGAAGCTGGAGTGGCAGTGTATAGGCAGCCTGAACGAATCAATTCAGAGTTTCAGGCTGCCTCGCTACCTCGACTGAAACCAACTGTTCGTTGGCCTCGGTCCCCCCTCTCGACCTCCAACTCCCACACTTGCACTACAGCCACTCCGTCCCCCTCAGCCAGCAACCCTAGCCATGTATGATGCATATCAACAAAGGACTTCTAGAGTTACCGACAACCTCCCAAGTGCCTCTCCCTCCGGGGGTGAGCTTTCTCCTCCTGCCTGGTCTCGAAGGGAAACAGCGCTCGCCTCCGACGAGGACGATTTCGAGTATCACGAGGATGGCGATTTGAAGAGCGATCCTTACAAAGGTGAGAGAGCTTCTCATCCATTTTGTCTCGTGAAGGGGAACGCAAAAGGAGAGAAGAGCAGAGCTCACCCCTTTGCTCCCTTCCCCCTCTGTCCCTCCCTCGTCTTCCCTCAGGTTCTGACCCCTCGAAACTCAGCCTCAAGGGAAAGGGGTTGTCCACCTTCGCTCAGGTCAGCGACGATGGAAGGATCGCCATAGATCTCTCTCTCGCTAAAGGACTCCCTGATCTTCCAAAGAACTACGCCAGAGAGGTTCTTGAGGACGGAATCGAAAAGGAGTTGACTCATCTCTCCGGAGGAGCTCGTTTCGGTGGTGTACCCAAGCTCTCAATCTTGATCTGTATAGTAGGATCTAGAGGTGAGTTTTCTTCTCACTTCGTTCTCTCGAGTCATCAGCAAAGTTGCAGCCCTGTCCCTGACTCGTCGAAAAACGAAACCCAGGCGACGTTCAACCTTACCTCGCTTTGGCCCTAGCTCTTGTCTCTCACGGCCATCGAGTTCGACTTGCAACTCATCAAGTCTTCAAGGACTTCATTCAGAACACGTCAAAGGGGACCGTCGAGTTCTTTGACCTTGGAGGGGACCCTCGGTGAGTCTCTCTCTTCTCCCTCGCTCGTCCAGCTTCGAGTCTTCTGACTCTCGCTTCCTCCCTCAATGATTCCAGAGATCTTCTTGAGTACTGTGTCCAAAACCCTGGACTGATGCCTGGGTATGAAAGTTTGACAAATGGAGATATAGGTAGATTGACTCGCTTTCCTGATCCTCTCCCATCCATCCTTTGTTTCCATCCTTTGTTCGACCTCGCCGGTCCGAAGAAGCAGCAGAACCTGACTTTTCAACGGTCCATCCTGTGCTCCTTTATCCAGGTAGAAAGAAGACCATGATCAAGGAGGTGAGTCCTTCGCACTCAGAGGCTGTGCGCGACAGCAGTGTTCCAATCTTGCCTCTACCGCTACCTTTAGATCATGTTGGGATGCTGGAAAGCTACCTTCTACCCGGATGTTACCTCTGGACAAGGATTCGCTCCTGGTACGTTTTCCTTTCCCACTTCAACATCCTCTTCGCGAGAGCCCACCGTCTCAACTTCATCTGTACTTCCCACGACCTGACCACCTCTCTTTGCCCCTTCCTCTCGCTCCCTCTATTTTCGACTTTCAGATGCTATCATCAGCAACCCTCCAACCTTCGCTCATATCCATGTAGCCGAATCCTTGGGACGTGAGTCGTTGTCTTTCCCTTGTCCTTCGCGCGCTACGCGACCCTCGAGGCTCTTTTTTCCATGAGCACCCCCTGATCGACTACTCTTCGTTCTTCTCAACATTTTGGACAAGTAGTTCCCCTTCAAATGTCCTTCAGTCTGTTTCTTCGCCTCTTTCCGCGTTTCATCGAACTGGACCTGACCACCTGCGTCTGCTCCCTCTCAGCCATGCCTTGGTCCGCGACTACCGAGTTCCATCATCCTTTGGTCGCAATTAACTCATCGAACGCTCCTGCGGGTCTGACGAACTACCTCTCGTGAGTGATTCGTCTCTTGCTTTTCGAGAAGAGGATGCCTACCTTTCGACTCGATCAACCTCTCCCAACCTCTAGATTCTCCCTTGCCGATACGATGACCTGGCAGGGACTCTCCGGAGTCACCAACAGCTTCAGGAAGAAGACTCTTGGACTCGAGCCGCTTTCAGCTCTCTCTGGACCGTCTGTTCTGGATCGGCTCAAGGTGAGAAGACGCGTTCTATCCGAAATCTCGTCTTAGACGCTGACTGCCTTTTCTGCTTTCGAAAGGTTCCTTGGACGTACTGCTGGTCTCAAGGGTTGATCCCTAAACCCGCAGACTGGAAACAAAACACAGGTGAGAGTTTCTCGTCGCGTCTCCGTCATTTCGTCGCCTGGCTCATTTTTTTTTCTCCTCTCTCCTCCTCAAGACATCTCCGGCTTCTACTTCCTTGATCTTGCTTCCGTGAGTCCAACTCCGGATCGAGTCTCCCCTCGAGCCTCCCCGCCTTTTTTGCAAGTGACTGGCTTACCGTTCGTCCGACTCTCGCAGGACTACCAACCTGCTCCTGATCTGGCTGCCTTCCTCGCCGCGGGTCCTCCTCCCATCTATATCGGGTGAGCTCACAACTTGAGAGAACACAAGATCGCATCTTTCGGCCACTGAATCAACGCTATTTTAACTTCTTTCAGTTTCGGGAGTGTCCCTGTGAAGGATCCCGTCGGCATGACGAAAACAATCTTCGACGCCGTCAGACTGTCGAAAGTTCGAGCTCTCGTTAGTGCTGGATGGGGGGGCCTCGGAGGAGTCGCCGTTCCTGACGGAGTTTTTGTTCTAGGTGAGCTTGGTCAGCGGTCGCGAGAACGAGGCCAGGAGCCTTAAAAAGCTGAAGCGTCATGCGCTCTTCCATCTTCAGGAAACGTTCCTCACGATTGGCTCTTCAAGCAGTCAGTCTCTTCTCAATGCTTCTCTACATTTAGTCGTAGATGTCAATTCTCCGCCTTTTACCTCCAGAGTGAGCGCAGTTTGTCATCACGGAGGTAAGTCGTCGAGTCAAAACTCTTTTTCTCCCTCTCCACGACTTTCAACTCACTGACGCTGTCTCTTCCTCCGCTTTTTCTCTACAGGTGCTGGAACAACCGCCAGTAAGCTCCTTACCTTTCACTTTGAGTCGACAACCTCTGACAGCTCCTACTTTCAGTCGGTCTTCTGCACGGTCGTCCTACGATCGTCGTTCCGTTCTTCGGAGATCAAGAGTTTTGGGGAGAGATGGTTGCGAAGGCTGGAGGAGGACCTCCGCCGTGAGTCAGCTTATCTACTTTCTGCTCTAATTCGATCTCAAGCTGAGCCTGTTCTCGTCTTCCTCTCTTCTCCGCGCGATCAGCATTCCCTCCAAAGTTCTAAGCTCGAAGCGTCTCGCCGACGCCATAAATTTCTGCAAGACCCCAGCTGCCCAGGCTGCTGCGATGACGATGGGAGCTCAGATTCGAGCGGAAGTGAGTCGGTTCTCTCTATCTCTCTCTCCTCTACGTCGAACGCTTGTTAAACAAACTCACCAAACTCACCGTCCCCCTTCCTTTTCAGAACGGTGTTGAGCTTGGAGTCGAATCGTTCTATCGGCATCTTCCTTTGACTCGTATGAGGTACGTAGGTTCCTTTCTGTTCAGCTGCTTCTTCAGAAAGTAATTGTCTCCTTTATCCTGGCTTCAGGTGCGAGGTCGACCCTTCTCTCGTCGCCGTCTGGTTCTCCCCTGAGCTCTGCCTACGTCTCTCGGCTTTCGCCGCGCAGATTCTCGCCGACGGTGGGCGCCTGAAGCTCAACACACTGGTTCCGCATAGATCAAAGGAGTACGATACTAGGAGAAGGTCTACTGGTGCATCGCTCTTCATTTCTTTTGCGAGTCGTTCGAGTCGAAGCTAATCATCCATTGTCTTCTTCCAGATCCGCTCACGGGAGGAGGTCAGTTGCACTCTGAGCCTCTCTCAGCATCGTTTCCAATACTGACCTAGCATTTATCTTGAAACAGCTGCAGCTCTTCTTTCTACTATCACAGACTTTACTGTGAGTTAGCGATTCGGGACGTCGTCTTCGAGCGTCAGCTGACTGCGTTCTTTCTCTCTTGTTGTTCTTCTCAGGTCGGCGTCGGAACCCTCTTTGTGAACCCTACCAAGGGTGTCATCAACACAGCTACTTCACTACCCATAGGTATGTTTCTTGCGCTCTCGCTTTCGCTTCTACAACGCAAACTGATTCGGAGCGCGCTGACGTTTCTCACCCCTCTGCCTCATGCAGGAATGTACAAGTTCCTGGAAGGTATGAACGACGGGATGAACAACCTTCCCGGTCTTTATGGATCGGATGTTCGACAACCCGGAAAGATCAAGGGTGGGTGGTTACCAGAATCTCGAGCTCGTCAGAGCGAGGAGAAGCGTTCCTTACCTCAGCAGCTGACTCTCCTCTTCCCTCTTCTCCCAGGCATCGGATCTGGTCTCAAGGAGGCCGGAAAGGGATTCATGTATGGAAGTGAGTCACTGGCACCGCGTTGCTTTGCTCAGTCGATCTTACCGTTGACTCGGCTTTCTTTCGTTTACCTCCGACTTCAGCCTATGATGGATTCGCTGGGTTGGTCAAGAAGCCGATGGAGGGACATCACAAGGATGTAAGTCTACTCTTCGTGTCATCGAGAATCGTCCGACGAACGGAAGCGCTAATGTCCTCTCCTATTTTGAACCGATGCAGGGAGCGATGGGAGGTGGGCATCGGTTTCGCCAGCTCGACGCGTGTGGAATAAAGATCAGTAGCTGATCTTGCTTCTCTCTCTCTCTCTCTATCTTCGTACAGCCATGAAGGGGGTTGGCGTCGGCCTTCTCGACTTGAGCATCAAGCCTTTCGCTGGCATGTTTAATGCCGCGAGTCCCAGAACTGCCGACCCGTCTCGAAATGCATCAAAACACTCGCTGATCCTGCTTCCTCTCTATCCAGTGCACCTACCCCATCGACGGAGTCATCCAATCGGTTAAGGAGTCTCAGCGTCGTAAACGTTTCGCCAACAACAACTCGACCAGGATCGCCGAAGGCCAGGAGGCAGTTAAAACTTCATCATCACACGATCGTCAACGTCTTCTCTCCTCCTTCGACCTCATCAACGCGCAAACTTCTCAACGAAAGAAGAACTACGAGCATTGGGCCAAGACAATCATGGCCGAATCGGAAGCTGTAAACAAGGAGGAGAAGGAGGCCAAGGGGAAAGGGAAGGAGAACTTGAGGTAGGACGAGTCCCTTTACCTCTTACGAGACTCAAGAGAAGTCTGAGACTTCCGATCGAAATGTAATGTTTGTGCCTCTGGAAGGGGGTTCTGATGGAAAGGAAGGAAGTCGGGGGAGGACGCGAGTTCGTGCTTACGCCAACTGTTGAATATGTTGATTAATGCGTCGAGATTACTGTTCATATTTACTTAATACTCTTCATCGCCTCCACGTTTCACTTCCACGTAGTTACACGTCGCTCTTTCTTTTGACATCAAGAACTTTCGTCTTCATAGCTTAAGTTGATACAACAACTTGCACCGTACTCACGCGCTGCGAGGGAGAAAGGAGAGAGGTTGCCGATGGAAGTGTGATGGCTTTATCTCCTCGTCCTGCATCCTTTAGTCACGGTGGTTAAAAACGACCAGATGAACTTCCAAGTTTGAATCGGGATCAGCAATTTAAAAAAGATGCAAACGACAGGCTGTCGTTTCTGTCCAAAGTAGAGGACATTTACCGAGCCTTGTCGGCGCGACGACTCGGTTTCTAGATCTCTGGCTTGTTCTTCACGTTTCGCTGTTTTTTTTTCCTTGTGGAGATGTCCGACAGAGATAAGACAGATATTGCCTTCAAGCCTCAATGAACATCGCGTCTCATCTCGAACATCAACGGATTCGACTTTCTTTCTATTCTTTCTGTCCAGTGACCTTCCTGATCTCCAGATTCACATCAATAACCTCTGGTCTGCACCCCGCTCACTTCAACCTCCCAAGCAACCTCAGCGAGCCCAACCTCAGGTCCGCAACGCGAGAGATTGTTCCCTCCATGGAGGACGAAGGGAAGATGGAAGGATCAGTGAGGGTCCGACACCGCCAGCCGCAGTCATAGGCGGCCGCTAAAGTCAAGGAAGAAGAGAGTCGTTAAAGTCTACAACTTTTTCAATAACCGGAGGACTAGGTGACGGCGACCGTCTAGAAGCGCAGTACGATAGTGTGCTGCTTAAGGAAAGAAGAGGTCCAGATTTGGAAGCGACAGGAGAGGAGAAAGGGCGAGCAGCATGGCTTGTAGAACGAGACCGTTCACTGGGATTAATGGCATCACGCTCTACAAGTTGGCTTGACTTCCTTTCATCCTCGTGCCTTTACCCTCCTGGGAGCTGATGAAGATGCGTCGCTCATCCTGGTCGTCTCCCTCCCTCTCTTCTGTTCTCGACTTCTTCTTTCCCCAGCGACCGATGGCAGGCAGGCAGAGAAAGTAAAAAGGTATAGTTGCGACAAATTCTGGCTAGCTATCGGGAAAAATAACATGTACGCAAAAAAGAAAAAAAAAAAAACGAGAGCGTCGACGACGAGTCAGGACGCGAACGGAACGAGAACAGCAAAACACAGAAGCTACGGAGGAGGAAATGCTTGAACGAGTGAACCCTGAAGCATATCTACACCTCTTTCTCAACAGAAGAAGGAGGAAGGCAAGAAAGAGGTCAGCTTGGCTGTTTCGATTTCGAGCCGAGCTGAGATCTCTTTCAAGGAGCTCAACGCAAGCAGAGATCCGATTCTTTTCGTGTGTTGTCGAGCACATTGTCTTGCGATGAAGTGATGGGGACTGTCGAGGGTGAATGGGGGCCGTTAATGGAAGAGGAGGAGAACTGAAAAATCGCGTTCTCCCGCTCGACGATTTGTCGGTGATCCGATACAAATGGACGGGTCAGCTCGTCGATGCACTTTTTCTCAAAACTCAGCGGCTAGAAACGTTCCCCGAGACCACCGTATATCGTCCTTGCAGGTCTTCAAGCTCTTCCACCACAAGGAAAAGGGGGATCTCCACGAGAGCCTCGAAAAAGGGCGACGGGTCTCAAGCGATCTAAGCGCGACTATCCTCTCCTCGCGTGGTATGTTGCGTCATCTGATCCTGCAGATTTGTACTTCCCCTCTTCTTTCCCTTCGCTTCCTTTCCCTTTTCTTCTCCGTCGTCGTTTAGAACTGAAGAGGAGGAGGTCTTTCCGCGACGGCCTCCTTTTCGCCTGCAGAGTTCAACAATCAAAACAAACAAGGTCCAAACGAGAACTCGTCACCAAAACAACAGGACAAAACGAAACAGTTACTGCTAGATATACGATCAATCTACTCAATCTCTCAAGCCCCTCCCCAGCCATACCAAACTCCGGAATCCGGACCCGTCCCTTCTCCTTTCCCAGACGTCGACGTCATTTCCCCTCCGACCGTCCCACTCGGCACCTCCCACTCCACTTGACCCTGCTGAACGTATCGATCGTTGAACGAGTAAAAGGGTGATCCAGCTTGAGCTCGCTCGTACATGAAGCAGTGAGGCGAGCCAAGACCGTTCGAGGACGAAGCCCAACCAGGGAGGGGACGTGTCGAATGCGAGGTCGGAGAGGGGGGATATAATTGATGGGAGAGATGGCTTTCTTGGTAGTATGAGGGAGCCGAGGAAGAGGCGTAGGAGAAAGGCGGGGGTTCAAGGGATGGTTCCGAAGGAGTGGGGTTGCTCGAGGAGGAAAGGGAGAGAGAGGTTGGGATGGCCTCCATGAGTCGCTGGTTGGTGATGAGAGGTTGAGGGGAGGAAGTCGAGAGGTAGAAGAGAGTTGCCGGTCGATAGGAGGGGGAGAGGGGAGTATAGCCGAGGTGAGAGAAGGAATCCGTGATGCTCTGAGTGAGGAAGCAGGGCCGAGGAAGTTGAGTTTGTTGTTCCGAACGATTCCATGACCCTACTGGCTCCCGATCCCGCTTTCCGTTCTCGTTCCCCATGTCTTGCTCCTGTCCTGTTGTCTCGCACAAGCTCGAGTTCTGGAAGGTGGCTTCCGTCGATGAGAACGAGTCCCAAGCCGAGAAATGAGGGGTCTTCGACGCGTCGGTCTGGAAGGGAGCGGAGCGATGGCGACGAGGTTGAGGCTGAGATTGAAGAGCGGGTTGGTAGTAGTGGTCGAAAAAGTAAGGAAGTGGAGGGATGTAGTGGATCTGAAGGGACAATGGTTGGTCGAAGAGGAAGGTTGAGCCCCGCTCGGAGGGAAGTAGGAGCCTGCGACGACTTTGCTGAGAGGGAGGTGATGAGGAGAGGTTTCCGACCGCCGGGAGGGAAGCTGTTTGATCGATGCCGCGGTAGAATGGGAGGTGATGGGATTCGGCTGGGAGATTCGCTGGCGACCGAGATGAAGTTTGTTCGAGGAGGAGGGATCGAATCGTCGGACTCTCTGTTGGAGAATCAGAAGGAGCAGTCAATGACGAGAAGGGTCAGTCAACGCACCGACGAAAAAAGATTTCCGGTTCAGATGGGTACAGAGAGCCGTGAACTGACATGTAACGAGTGATGCCGGCTACAACCTCGACGCGAGGAGGAAATCGAAAGTGACTCGGAGCGAGCTGAAGGTTCGAGGTCGAGGACGTAGAACGGCGAGTCAGCTACTATGGTTGTGCGCCGAAGGAGAACTCACGAAGTCGGTGTGTATAGCTAGAGAAGCGAGCTCTGGGAACGACGACGGCGAACGAAGGCGACCTGAAAGAGCGTCCTTCATAGTGTAGTAGCTGACCAGATGTTGGGCCACACCGTTGATGGACACCGAGATGGTCTGAAAAAGAAAGAAATCTTGAATCAGCATCCTGTGGACGAGAAGAAAGCGAACGAGTCGACGCGTCGAAACTGACCTTCTTGATCAGACCATCGCTCTTGAACTTGTAAGTTGAGGTAAGGGATCCAACGAGTTCTCTCTCCCTCTCCTGTTCACTTGCGCCCTCGACAGGTCCAGTTCAACCTCCTCCCTTCACTCTCCTTCGAGGGGCGACGGCGACGAGCGAACCCAGGACCGGCCTGTCAACCTCGCCTGCCTCCTCCGACGAGGATCCCGTAGGAGATCCGCCTGCGTTTTTAGCTCGTTGGGGGGCGTTGATGTTGGGGCGATGACGATCTGTTCGTGCTGTGGTCTCTCGGTAGATCTGCGAAGGAAGGAGAAAGACGGACGCGTCCAAGGGGTCAGCCCGACAGCCACAAGGAGAGGAAGGAAAGGTGGCTCAAGACGTACGAGAAAATTGCTGAGGATTCGACTGCGAGTGAGGAACCAATTGGAAGAAGTTAAGAATGAAGCCGAGAAGTATTCAGTGCGTGAGTGAAAACCTTTGGGGCCTGGGGACTCAACAGCGCTTCCGGATCGACTCGCTCAGGGAATAAGGTTGAGAACAGGACAGATAGGGAAAACCGAACCTCGGGCTCCAAATCAAGCCATCAGTCCATCGTTTGATGCCAGATTCCTTCTCGTCGAAGACCTGGCAAGGAAAGAACGAAGCGAGCAAGCTGGGTCAACATTAGGCTGTCAGGACGGAAGGGAGGCGTCCGTCGTCGAGGGAGGAGACGACGCGGGGAGAGGTTGCATTAAAACGCACGAAGACTGCTCCTGATTGTATGAGAGAAGCCTTCTCCGTCTCGAGCAACCTCCTTGCGATCCTTGGGATTGTCGATCGACGAGCCCCCTCGAAGCAGATCTGCGTGGAGGAGGAAGGAGGAAAGGCCGAAAGCGGGAGGGTCATCTTTCTCGAGCGAGATCGAAAACGAGGAGACGAAAGGAAGAGTTTTCTCAACGCACCAGTGCGTCGTACGTCGACTCGATGATTCCTACGAAGGGAACGGAGGGCGAGAATTCAGGCTGAGCGGGATCCATCGTGTGAAGGAGGTTGAGAAGGACAGGGGTTGAGTCGACCAGAATCGAAACTGGACGTCGAGGAAGGAGGGCGGAGGTTGGCCGCAGAAGTGGTTGGATGTATAGATCACTGTGGCAGAGAGAAGCATGTAAGGGGCAGATGAGAAGGGAAGGGTAATCAGCGTCTGAGACTAGGTCGAAGGCGAGAAGACAGGAGAGGGACAAGCAAGCAGCGGGAGAGGGAAAGGGAAACGTCGATGAAAGGAAGGCCGACGTCTTCACTACAGCTCGAACCGAAAGCTGGACTCACTGAAGGAATAGAGAGATAGGTCGATAGGCTAGGATGGAGTAAAGAGGGAAGAGTTGGAAGACCTTCTTTACAGCAGGAAGCGAGGAAGGTGGTTAGAGGGTGACGAGGTGTTTGGTTCCCGCTGTAATCGAAGCTCCCCAAGAGATAGTTGCGAGTCGAAGGCAGATCGATCTCGAGCTTATTCCTCGGGTGTAAGCCGTGTGTGTTTGGTGCCCTCTTGGGTTCAGTTTCTGCTTCCTTCCCTCCTTCGAGACAGAAACCATCTGCTTTCAGTCGTCCCTCCTGCCCTCTTTCCTTCGCTCTGCTCTCTCCCTCTCGCTCCCATACTCATCGACGTAACTTCACTGGCTCGCCGTGGGTGCGCTGCTTGCCCATCGATCAACAAGAGCCACGTCTTTCCAACAGAGGAACTCCCCGCCTCCTCGCTCGTCTCGCTCTCTCTTCTTCTCTCTTCTACGTCGTCGTTCCATGACGACGATCCCTCCTGACGAATGAGTTATAGAGCGGAGTGGATTTACTACTCTGACACTCTAGAACAGAGCAAGCAATCAATAACGAACGTTCGAAGATGTGGAGACGTGCAAGGGTGTTGACGCGTTCTTTGGAACTCTAAACGCGTCTCCAGGTGGCAGGGAAGCGAGAGTAGGGGTTTCACTTCCCCATCGGGTCCAGGCCTGCTCCTTTCTCACGCACATCATGATTCCGGCGACTCCATGATGTGTGCATATCTTGGAGGGCCTCGAGCTTTGACCTCTCTTCGAGTCCTTCTCGTTCATATCAGCGACGGCGTCCCGCTTCCATTTCGTTTCAGCTTCATCTTCTTCTGGAGCTCCCAGTCCCTCGTCTCTCAAACAGAACGTCGAGGAACCCTGCCATACAGAAAGAGCGATCGATCGTTGCTGCATTGCATGTGGGCTTCGCAAATCTCGGGGGAGAGCCAGGAAAGAGCGAAAGAACGGACAAAAAAAGGCTCGCGACGCGATCACCATCTCTTCTCTTTCCCCCCCCCCCCCCCCCCCCAGCTTCGGGATGTCTGCAGGATGTGGTTCAAAGCTTGTTGTATTATAAAGCTAGCTACTCGAAAGGTTTATATACTATGGAAATGGTCACGTGATCCGAAGGTAGCTTACAGAGCAGTTGGTTACTAAGGAGGGCTACTGACACAGGGACTGAACGAGACGCGTTACTAAGCTACTACGTAAGACCTCTCTGCGAGTCGCCACCTTCCAACAGGAATGCCCTTTCCTTTGTCGTTCCCGTGTCGCAGATACCACATAAGACTTTACAAGGATGCTATTTTGTTAGAAGCGCAGCTTGTTTATGAAAATGTGCAGAAGGGAGGCGAATGTGAGTCCAGCGAAGATCAGCGTTTCAAAGGCAACAGGTTCGCTACAGCAGCTCCATATCTCTGGAGTATACAGGAAAGGAGAAAGGGAGAGGATTCACGAAACGGAAAAAAACTCGCGGGAGTTAGCTCGAGCTCGCTCTCTCCCTCGTTGGGAGGTACGTCGGGAGTGTTGAAAAGTTGGGTGTAGTTTGCAGCAGAGAGATGCTCGTCCGTACAAGTTTTATATATGAGTAGTAAAAGCTAGAACTCACCTGCAGAGAGATGCTCGTCAGCACAAGTGAAGAGCAACTCTCTGCGAGGTTCGCGAGCTTATATACCTATGGGTTGATTTCGTGGAACCTAATAGAAAGAACTACGGACTACTCTATGACGTAGCCAGATAGAAACCTATGGAAGAGGGAGAGAGAGATAAGGAAAGTTCTAGAAACAACTCGACGCAACTGCCGGCTCGTCGTCCTTTGCGACAACCTCGACTCGATCCTTTCCTTTGCATACTCCCCTTGCGATCTGGCTCACCGCCGAGAGACTAAACAGCAGGAAATATGAAGTGACTACATCCAAACCGAGCTAGATAGTCTAGCGAGCTGATCTAAACCAACCAAGCTCAACTCCTCGGCTCCCCGTCGTTCACACCCAACCCTTCTAACCCACCGACGAACTCTCTCTCCACCGCTTCCCTCTCCTCCTTCTCCTCAACACCCTCCTGCTCCTCTTCTGAGTTCGGCAGATCTCCCGCCCCAACGTACGCAGACACATCTCCCACCTCCTCCTCCTCCTCCTCGTCCTCTTCCTCCTCGGATTCCGATTCAGCAGCAGCCGTGTTGGCTTTTCGAGGAGCTCCGCATCTGTTCCCTTGGTGGTTCGGGTTCTCGACGAGGAGGTCGATGGGTTGGTGGTTAGGGTCGAGTTTGAGATCTGGGTGATGCGATTTGAGTTGTGTGGAGTTGAGCGAGGAGCGGAAGAGGCGAGTCGAGGCGAGACGGGACGACGAGGAGGGTTGGTGGAGTAGAGGGAGGTGGATGGGAGGAGAGTGGATAGAAGGGGCTGAGTTGAGTCAGCGAACGAACGAACGAACGAACGAACGGAAAGCGAGAACGAATTTGCGACGACGCGTTCGACGACGGAAGAAAAGAGGAGACGACGAACCTTTCTCCTTCCACCTCTCATCCCTCTCGGTCTCCATCTCCGAGATGATCAGATCCAGCATGGCTCGAACGTCGTCGGCAGATTTGCAAGTGAGGTACCGGGTGATGGGGGGTCTATGAGGAAGACGAGGCGAGGAGGGGGAGACAAGGTCAGCTGAAGAAACGAAGAGGGGATAGATCGAGCTCCGGGCCGACTTCTGCTACTGGAGAAGGAATCGGGGGAGGAGAGAGAGATTACAGAGAGGGAGACGTGATCATTAACCTCCCAGAAGGGATGTCCCTAGGAGAACTTCGACAGTCTGATGGATGAACGGAATGAAACGAGGGTGAGGTGAGCTTGAGCTTGAGCGTCGAGAGTGAGTGGGTGTAGAAGAGGAAGGTGTGCGCTCACAACAGTTCAGCCTCAACGGCGAATCCGGTGATGTAGAAAGCAGCTGCGAGAGCTTCGACGCAGTTCTGGGAGAGGGAGAAGGGAGGACGGGAAGGTCAGCTCGACTCGTTCCGTTCGGTTCCAGGACGAGAAAGAAAGACTGAAAGGGGACGAGTTACCAGACGCCATGGTTTCCCGTAGTTGACAGGGTTGCTAGCGATAAAGAAAGGCACTGGAGAAGGGAGGGAGCGAAGGAAAAATAAGTCTGACGCGCGTCTGTCGAGACTTCGAGCTCACCCGTCCCTCCCTTCCAGCTCAACCTCCTGCCGCGATGAAACGATAGACTCTTAAAAGTCTCTCATTCGGACCCCTAATCTTGTTCCAACGCACCTCGTCTGACCTAGCCCACGAGCACTCTACAACATCGAGTCCTGAAGCGAGGACGATTTCTCTGTCGTCTACAGACAGGCTGACCCCCCTTTGGGCTGAACGTCCAAGACACGACTAAGAAAAGCGAGGGTCAGCTCGACGAGGTGGGTTCAAGCGAGCTCCAGGAGGTATATAGTAGGTAGACGTACGTGACTACGACTCCAAGAAACCTAGCTCCTACTCGAAGAGGTTTGATGAGACTCAACCTCGAGAGCTGCTCGAAACGCAGGAGTGGCAAAACCGCACAGAAAGATCAGCTCTCATGCGTTTCGGGAGATTCAGGAAGTCTGTTGGGCAACTGACCATCGTTTCGGGTTGCAATGATCAAGTCCTGGAAGAGGATCGCGGTCGAGGGCAGACAGGCAAGCCAGAATCGAAGAGAAGGGAAGGGAAGGGAAGGGATTAAAACGGAGGTCAGCTTCCTTTTCTTTCTTTCCTTCCCTTCCCTTCCTTTTGCCCTGACGAGTTTAGACGACTGGCCACATCCCTAAAAGTACCGAATCTTCTTGAGTTCATCTCTACTGTCGTCGTCCTCATCTTTGAGGAGGAGCCAGCAAACGAAGAAGGAGGAAGGGAAGAGAAAGGTCCAGACGCTGACCCTCCCTCTTTCTGCTCTTGATTTCGTCCCGGAATGGACCTTAGCTGAGAAAGATGGGTTACTAACCACGTTCATCCTCGAACCCGACTGTTTCTCATCTACTGCACTGGCTGGTCTTCCTCCTTCGTCGACAGCGTACCTGTCTCTGGTCGCTCGAGTGGATCGTCCTCTTGGTCCTCCACTCGTCGAGCTTCCTCCTCTTGACTTTGAAGCTCCTCCTCGTCCTCGTCCTCGGGCTGCGGGTTTGGGCATAGTCGTTAAAAGAGGCTGAGAGTAGGGTAAGGCCTCGGTGCTGGTCGTTGGGAGGTTGAGCTCTCCAGACTCGACTTCGACCAGAGAGAGAGCAAGAGCGCAGCGAGCGAGCGCGTCAAGGAAAGTGGAGGAGGAAGAGGAGAGAGAGCTTCGCAACCTTCAACAGCATCTTCCTCGCCCCGTTATGAAGATCCCATCCTCCCTCTCTACCATCACCTCCTCCAAGCAAGCTCGCGTGATCCCTTACAAGCTCCCCTCGCCCGTCCCCGTCCTCAGCGGTTCTCTCGCTCTCCGAGATCCTTCAACCGCCGACTGCCCGTCCATCCTCCTCTCTCGCCAATCCTACATCAATCCACAAACCTCCAAACCTCTCCCTTCCTTTCAGTGGAAGGTATACGATCTTGTATCAAGGTTCGCTTGAATATACACATCTCGCTAAGCTAGAACGAGCTCTGTTGGCTGACTTGTCTCTCTTGGTTTCGTTGCGTTCGTCCAGCTCCCTCGAGGAAGAACCACCACCTACGGCTCCATCGCTGCTCACCTCCATACCTCACCTCGAGCAGTAGGAACAGCTCTTAGCAAGAACGCCTTCTGCCCTAAGGTCCCATGCCATCGAGTCGTCGCGAAGGATGGAGGGATGGGAGGCTTCTTCGGAGAGTGAGTCCAACCGGTCGTTCTCCTTCTCCTTCTCCTTCCCTTCCCTTCCTTTCGCTCCCTTGGAACGCGTCGTTCCCTACCTTCCCCTCCCCTTCGTCGTCGTCGCTGTGTGCTGTGCTGGCATTTCCCCCCCCCCTCGTTCTCGGATGACCTGATTGGCCTGCGTCAGAAAATCGACGGGACTCGTGGTGGATCAGAAGATCCAGCTGCTCAAAGAGGAAGGCGTCGAGCTCGTGCCTGGACGAGTCCCTGGGAGGTGGGTCGTCAAGCGCGACGCGAGCGGGATGGGGGAGTGGCTCTGGGCCTAAACTTGCTGTTGCTAGGCCTCGGAGGCATCTCCTATCAAGCCGTTGCAACTTCGACCGAGCTTGGTGGTTTGACCACAAGGAAGCGGAGCAGGTTGTTTGGTTTCGACGCTTTGGGTCGAATTTTCAAGCACTCCCGAGCTCCTGCCCGTTTTCCTTGTTTGAAAAGCTGACCAGACTCATCTCGAGCTCTTTCCTGATCCTCTTGAAGATTCCGAAGGCCAATGGGGCTGAAGGACGACCTCGACGAAACCAACACCGCTACAAGGAAGGGTGAAGAACAACGAGGCCGACCCTCTCGATGGCCTTCAACGCCTCGGGGAAGATCGTCGAGTGAACAAGCGCAAGATTCCCACAAACGGAAGAGCGCGGGACCCGCCCGGTCTTTGGAAACCCAGGAGGAAGCAGAGTTCCGGCTCTTCGATTCGACCTCCGACCCTCACTCCCTCCCACCACCTCCCCCTCCACTCCTTCCCCTCCTGTCCTTCTCCTCGTAACCACCACCACCACCTCTCAAACCTTCACCAACCAAATCGCCCCCACTATGTCGTCCGCTGGCGAGTCAGCTGGCCTTCCACCTCATGGTACGTCCTTCGTTTCCTCCCTCCCTGGTTCTCCCTTCTTTCTCCTTTCTCTCTCGGCGGTCCTCTATACGTCCAACAAGTCAAACTGAACAACCATCCACCGTCTTCTCTCTCTCACGCAGATCCCCTGCAGAAGGAGACCTACGTCGCATCGATCAGACGAGCCATGAGCGAGGTCAGCCCGAATCCCTTTCTCCACCCTCCTTCCCTCACCTTCTGGCTCCCTTTATTCCCCTCCACCTCTTCCCCTGCCTTACTGACTTGGCTCCCGACCTTTATGTTAGTCGCCTGATGGGGCTCTCACTCTCAACGAGGCACGCATCGAAGATTTCCTCTCGTCCCTACCATTTTTCACTCGTCCTTCCCTCGCTCCTCCTCCCCATCGCCTCGATTTACCTCTCCCCTTCTCGTCTTTCCCCTCCCTTCCCCTCCATCCTCTGCCCTTCACCTACTCCCTATCTCACAGATCTACGATGCTATGGAGAGAAAGCATCCTGATATCGCTTTGAATCGTCCTGGATGGAAGGTGAGTCGGTCTGCACTCTGCATCCGTCCTGGTTCGGTTCTCACCTCTCTTCGTCTCTTCTACAGAATACTACTCGGCACTGCTTAAGCATGAACCCCTGCTTCGTGAACCATTCGAAGCTTTTCTCTCTTCCTGGCCGTGGAGGTGAGTTTTTCCTCCTTCTACAAGCGCTCTGCAGGCCTTCGTTTATCGTTTGTCGCTTGTCTGTTTGACCACCATCGCCCCTCGAGCGAGATCTTCTCGCCTCTTCTGTCTACACCTCTGTTCCGGATCTGACACCCCTCTCCTCGCTGTTTTCAGGCTACTGGACTGTGAACGTCAACGTGAGTTCCATCAGAGATATCTTTCGCTTTCGCGAGCGTCGCCACCATCCATCGCCTGACCCTGCTCTCCTTTCTCCCTTCCTTCCTTTTCGCTCGTTCGTCAGGCCCCCGAATCGTACTCTCGCAACCGCTCCAAGAAGAAACCTGCCCGATCCAAGACGTCTTCGGTCAGCCCTGCCTCTCTCACCTCTCCCCTGCCCCTCTCCAAAAGGACGCGTCGAAAATCCGGCCCTGAAAACGCGTCGGCGTTGTCGTCGAAAGAAAGAGGGACGTTCTCGACGACTGGACCGGACGAGGACCGTAGGAACGTCGGTTCTTCTTCGTACCCTGGATCGAGTGGTGGGAGGGTTGATGAGAGGGATGATGGAGGAAGCATGTTGGGTTTGGATGAAGGTTCGGAAGAATTTGACGAGGGAGAACGACGATCCGATCCTCAACTCCCTCCCTGGACTCAACCTCAGCACCAGCAACAACGCTACCATACACCTCCTCCTGGACCCTCCTACCCTCTCCCACATCAAAACAACTACGCTCCCTTCCCTACGAGTTACAATCCCCAAGACTACTCGAACAACTTCCCTCCACCCATCAACCCTTACTTCCCTCATCCCTCCTCGTCGTCCCACCATCTTCACCCTCTCCCTCCCTTCCAAAGCATCCACAACAACAGCAACAACTCCAGAAAAAATATCAGCATTATCAGCAGCAGCAGCAACCACCCTTCCCACCCTTCCCCAACTCGTCCTACTCCCCTCGACTCTCGAACCAAAACCCGATCCATCATCACGACCAACAACAACCTTCCCTCCCTCCCTTCATGCCTCGCATGGAGCATCCACCCCAGTACCGAACCAACTCCTCCTCTCCACTTCTCTCCTCGAACCCTCAGCGCCTACCCGACACGCTCGCGAACCTCGTGGACTCGGAATAGGCTCGTCGAGCACGTCGAAGGAGGTTCCAGAGAGCTGACGCTCGTAGGAGGGAGAGAGTTCCGTTCTCGCGCAGGAGGAGATTGGGAGTCTTCGCGTTGTCTCGAGGATTGAGGAAGGCTTTTCGTTTTCTCGTTCGCTTCTCCCCTCCTTGTCAGTTTTTAACACTCTCTACATTTCTTCTCCCCTCGCTCCCTCTCCCTCTTGTACCTCTCCCTCTCCCACCCTCGTTGTTTTTTCTTCACCGCACTTTCTTCGCTTTCGTCTCGTCCGTATCCCCTCACTCGCTTGCATATTTTCTCACTCTCCCATCTTTTACCCTCACGTCAGTTTACCTCTACCTCTTTCTCGCTCAGCTCGTTCTCCTCCATGTATATGAACCCGAGCTCACACCAGCTCGATTATCAGAATATCAGCGCTCGTTTTCTTGCGTGCTTCATTCAGTTTCGCGTTTGTCCAAGGGTTAGCTAACCCTAACCCACTACGAAAGGTGGGCGGATCCTCTCAGTACGTCTTTCTCCAACTCGCTCGCTTTCTCTCTTCGAACTGACCATTTCTACCCGATCGCTTCTCCTCCTTCCCCTCTCCTTCGTATACCTCACCCTATCCAATCCCTAGCCCTTGCCCTCTTCTCCAACTCCAGGTCCACGCACTTTTTTGACGACATCGCCAACCGACACGACAGCTGGATGCATTGTCCTCAGAGGGATGAAATTGGGTGCGAGTGCGAGTGCAAGGTTCAAGGACCGGCTATCGGGGAGGATGCTTGGTACTCGTGAGCCCTAGAAGAGAGGGAAGGAAGGTGGAGTGGGTGAGGAGGAGGGATGTGTTGAAACTTCCGGTCCTGGGAAGTTGGGGTTGTGCAAGTTATTGTATCAACTTAAGCTATGAAGACGAAAGTTCTTGAGGTCAAAAGAAAGAGCGACGTGTAACTACGTGGAAGTGAAACGTGGAGGCAATGGAGAGTACTAAGCAAATATGAACAGTAATCTCGACGCATTAATCAACATATTCAACACTCCCACTCGACGAGATGAACTGTGTCATCCCTCTTCTGTATGTCAACGCCCATTTCTGCCCTAAACCTCTCCAACTTCTCCCATCCTAATGCCTTCGTAAGGATATCCGCCGTCATCCGATCGGTCGGACAGTGAGAGAGAGAGATGACTTCGTTTTGGAGGAGTTCGCGCCCGTATTTGTATGCGACGTCGATATGCTTTGTTCTCTCTGAATGGGTCCCGTTCTTGGTTGTTTCGATTGCTCCTTGGTTGTCGACGTAGACGTGAACGGTGGGAATGTCGTATCCCAATTGATGGAGGAGTTTGACGACCCAGAGAAGATTTTGGCATCCTTGAGAGAGAGCGATGTACTCTGACTCGTGCGACGACTTGCTGATTGCCTTCTGCCTCCTACTCGCCCAGACTACGGGACTGCCGAAAAGTTTGATGAGGTATCCTGTCGTTGACCTCCTTGTTTCGTGATCTCCTGCGTAGTCGGCGTCCGTCCACATCTCGAGGATGGGTGCTTTGGGATTCCCTCCGAGGGTGAGTCCGTGACTCTTCGTACCTGCAATGTAGCGAAGGATCCGTTTGACAGCTGCCCAATGGATGGCTCGGGGGTCGCTGCTGAATCTGCTGATGACTCCCACTGAATAGGCGAGGTCCGGACGGGTGCAGACCATGAGGTACATGAGGGATCCGACGGCTTGGAGATAGTGCGTTTGATCGATTCCTCGTAGGTCGTCCTTTGAAAGATCCGAACCGATCATGAGCTGCTTGTGCTCGTCCATTGGCGTTCGAGCGGGCTTGACGTTTCCCAACTTGAATCGTTCGAGGATCTCCTCCGAGTATCGTTGTTGAGTGAGCGAGATGGTCTTCTTTGGTCGGTCCCGTTGGACTTTCATTCCTAACATCATTCCGTCCTCAGGTTTCTTTGATCGTCGATGGTGAACCTATCCTTCGTCTTGCCCATGACTTCCTCGACGTCTTCCTTCGATCCTGCGACGATGAAATCGTCGACGTATTGGATCAACATCCTGCGACGACCGTCCTTCCATCCGACGTAAAGGCAGTGATCGGCTTCGATGGCGTGAAAATCGAGGGAGGAGAAGAAGTCCGAGGAGTGGTTGTAGAAGGCGAGGGGGGATTGTTTGAGTCCGTAGATGGCCTTAAGGAGGTGAGCGACCAGCTTCTGTCCTTCCTTTCCGGTCCTCTCGTAACCCGTTGGCTGATCCATGTACACGGTCTCGAGTAGATTGGCCGTGAGGAAAGCCGTCTTGAAATCTCCTTGTCGGAGTTCGAGATCCTCTTGTGCGACGATGGTGAAGAAAATCCGAAGGGAGTTCATCCTGGAGACCGGCGCGTACGTTTCCGTGTAATCGATGCCGTCCCGTTGCGAGTATCCCTTCGCGACCCATCTGGCCTTGAATTTGGCGATCTTCCCGTTTTGGTCCTTCTTCAAGAGGTAGACCCATCGACCTCCCACTGTCCTTCGCGACGAGGGCAACTCTGTGAGTTCCCAGACTCCGTTGGAATCGAACGACTCCATCTCTTCGTCCATGGCCGACTTCCAGTATTCGGCGTGGGGAGATGTGAGCGCTTCTTTGGTGGTTTTGGGAGTGGTCGGGTTAGGAAGAGTGGATAGGTCTTGTTTGGCGTTTGGCGTTGCGAGTGAGACGAAGCTCGCGAACTCTGCTGGTTCGGTTGACTTTTGGTTTCGTTTCCCGCGTCCGTACCTCCCACTGACGTCGGCCTCCGGCTGATCGTCGACCACTGGTTCGTAGGACCAGGATGGCTTTATGCGCGAAGGCTGACGTGCTTTTGCGATATGTGCTGGGTCGTCGTTGGCGATGGGGATGTTGGCCTCTGGTACGTCGTTCTCGCCGACGTCCGATTCGTCCTGATCTGGGACTCCTCCATCTGCCGGTGGGACTAGATCCAGCTCCGCCTTCTTTGACTTCGACGATCCTTCGTCGAACTTGACGTCTCGGGAAAAGATGATTTTCCCATCCTCCTCCTTCCTGAGACGGTACGCGTTCTTCCCGTTCGGTGCTCCGTATCCAACAAGGATTGCCTTGAGCGTCTTTGACTGATGCTTCTTGTGGTGAGGATCGTGGACGTAGGCGATCGACCCAAAGGCTCGGAGGAAATGGAGGGACGGTTTTGAGCCCTGATAGGCTTCGTACGGCGTTCGTCCTCCTGTTGCGACTGACGGGAGTCTGTTGATCAGGAAAGTCGCCGTTGCCATTGCCTCCGCCCAATATCTTCCTCTATCTTGGAGATTATCGGTGTCGTGAAGCAGGCAGGTGATCTTCTCCTCGATGGTTCGATTTCCGCGTTCGGCTTTGCCGTTTTGCTGAGGAGTGTAGGGGATCGATGTTTCGTGCTTGATCCCTTCGGTCTTGAGGTACGCCTTGAATGCGTCCGAAAGATATTCTCCGCCGTTATCCGAACGGAGGATCCTGACCGTCCTTCCCTTTTCCTTTTCGACCCTGGCCTTCCATTCGACGAATGTCCGATACGTGTCCGACTTCTTCTCGAGTGCGAAAGTCCAGTGGTAGTTCGTCGCGTCGTCCCAGGTTGTCATCATGTACCACTTCCGAGAAAACGACTCGGTGGGCATGGGTCCTTGGAGATCCGAGTGGACGCGTTCGAGGGGAGTGGTGGATCGATGGGTGCTAGTGTGGAAGGGAGATCGATGTTGCTTCCCTCGGATACACGGTACGCAGGTCCGTTTCTCGAACGCGACGAGGTCCTGTTCCTTGAGTGATGGGAGTATCCCGTCCGTGACGAGTCTCCTCATGGCCGTGACTGACGCGTGTCCTAGTCTTCGATGTAGCGTCTCGACCGTGTCGACTCCCTCTGCTGAGAGGCCGGCACCTTCTGTCGACTGACTCGCTTGGATGTCGTCGATCTTGAGCTTGTAGAGGTTCTTTCGAAAGATTACCCCTTCGATCAGCGTCGTTCCGTCCTTCCTGAACGTGCAGCCGGTGGCCGTAAAGTTGACGTTGACTCCTCGATGGGTGAGTTGTCCGATCGAGATGAGGTTGGCGAAGTTGGGGATGTAGTAGACATCGGAGATTTGGAATGTTCGAGTGACTCCGTTGACGGTAGTTGTGACGATGAGGTTTCCGATCCCTTCCGTGCCCACGACTTTGTTGTCCGCGACCTTGACGGTGGTTGAGTGCGGTTTGAAGTCGTGCAGGGCTGACCTATCGTTGCAGATGTGGTTGCTGCACCCGCTATCCGCGATCCATGCGCCATCGTCGATGGAGAAAGCCTCCTCCTCGACGTCTGCTGTCGTGACCGTCGTGAGTCCCCAATCTCTTCCACTCCGCCCAGCCTTGTTGGCTTCCTCCTTTTGTTTAATTCCGCCACCCCTCTGGCTTCCTTGACCCTTCCTCCCTCCCTGACCCTTCGGTTTTCCGACTAGGTCGTAGCACTCCGACTTGAAGTGCCCCTTCTTCCCGCAGTGGTGGCATGCTGCCTTCGATTTGTCGACGTTCATTGCGGTGTCCTCTTCTGGGACGTTGTCCAATTTCGACGATTTCGTTCTGACGTGGGATAGGAGGGCGGTGGTGACTGATTTGGGGGTGAGTTCCTTTCCGGACTCTTGGGAGTTGAGGGAGATGATGTCGGAGAAGTTCTCCAGGGATTTGGGGAGACCTGCGAGGAACTGGAGGGCGAGTTGCTCTGGGGTCTTGATGATGTCCATGTCGAGAATAGTGGCTTCGGAGACGATGTCCTCGAACTGATCGATGTACGACTGAGCTGACGAGCCCTCCTCCATCCGGAGGTCCCTAAGCTTCCTTTGGACCATCATCTTCCCTGCCGCTCCGTCGACTCGATGTGCCGTCTTGAGAATGTCCCAGGCGTCCTTCGCGTTCGTGCACGCTGCGACACGCATGAGTTCCCGGTCCGTGACGGCCATCTGAATCCGGTGGAGGGCGAACTCGTTTCGTTCGTTCCATTCCTCTTGCCTCGTTTCGAGTGCTGCTCCTGTTTCGGCTGGCGCGAGAACTGGGAAGACTTCCGTACCGAGGACGAGTGACTTGCACTTGGTCTCTGCGAGGGCGATCTGCATCCTGATTGACCATGTTGCGTAGTTTCGGCTGTCCAGCGGGTCGAGCTTGAAGAGCCTGATGTTTCGCTCGTTGGTCGACATGTCGGATGGGATGATCGTGCTGTAGCGAGCGAGTGGTGCTGATAACGTGTTGAAACTTCCGGTCCTGGGAAGTTGGGGTTGTGCAAGTTATTGTATCAACTTAAGCTATGAAGACGAAAGTCCTTGAGGTCGAAAGAAAGAGCGACGTGTAATTACGTGGAAGTGAAACGTGGAGGCAATGGAGAGTACTAAGCAAATATGAACAGTAATCTCGACGCATTAATCAACATATTCAACAGACGCGACGGCAGGATGAGCAAGAAGACTTGTTGCAGACGGTCGTCGGGCTGGCTGTAAGGCGGTACCAAGATGAGCAAACGCTTTTTCTTTAGAATAACCCTAACCAACAAATGAAGGTTTCTTGTAACCGTCTTGAACCTTTCTAAGTTCGATCCGTCGGGCTCGAGCTGGTTCCTGCCTCCTGAGGTGAGTAGCTTGATGTATTGGGTGCTGGGCGCCATGATGGGAGAGACGATGGAGAGGTTTGGGTATTCAAGCGGGAGTTGGACGAAGTGGAAGGGAAGAAGAGCGAGGAGGTGGTCGAGCTCGAGGGAGGGAAGGAGGGAAGGAAGGACGGAGGACGTCGTGGAGGTTCTGGTGCTGGTATCCTTCGATGGGGAAGGTTGGTTGGTTCCTGGTTATTGCTCTCAAGCAATCAGACTCTTAATCTATGAAGATGTAAGGTCTAGCGTCTGGTTCGATCTGGAGAGAGAAAGAAGGACTCGTGAGACGCTAGCTTGGTGGTCAAGATGTAGACGAGAGTAAGAAGGGAGGAGAGGGAAGTGAAAAGGTTAAGGGAATAAGGCAGTGTGCGGAGAGAGAGAGCTAGCGAGATTAGAAACGAGAGGAGCGAGCTCAACAACCTATTCTACTGTAGAAAAGGAAGAAAGAGATACGCAAATCTTCACACCCCATCTTCACAAGGACCGGAGGAGGAAGAAGGGGGAGGGGAGAATGAAGGGGAAGGGACTGTGAGAGGTTGGGAAGGTCGAGGGAAAGTTCCTCGTGAGCTAGGACTGCAGAGAGGGAAGGAAGATGAAGAGAGGTCAGCTTGAAGATGAGCTCGAGATGGAAGGAAGGAGGTCGAGTTCGAAAACGCACCCATCCTCTTCTTCTTCTTCTGAGGAACAAGGTCCCAGCATTTCGGTCTCGGATCGATCGCCAAAGTAGCGTACAAAGCTGAAGCTGCCTGTCTGCTGGGCCATTGTAGACTCTCAGATTCAGATAGGCATGCGATCCGTAGGTCGCACAGAGTTACGCTCATGATACGCCAACAGAAAGTGGAGGAGAACCGTTAGAGAGTGGAGGGATTTTGGAACAGTCAGCAGAATCGCGATGATTGGGAGATTGGCCGACCGGTGCTTCTTCCCTTTTCTTCCTTCGACCACCCTAACCCTCACAGTCCCGCCTTTCATGCCATCCTATTTTTCTCTTTCTGACGATTCCAAAGTTCAGCTCCAAGGCCTCATCAAGACCGCCGTCGACTCTGCTCGGGTCCCTCCCTTCTTCTTCACGGCCGTCTCAGCCGACCCAGACGATCTCGTCTCATTCCACTACGGCAAAGATCGCAATGGAGACGACATCTCAGGTGATGTTGTGTAGGTGCTGCTGTTCTTCTGACTCGGTTGCATGGTGTACGGTGGGCGATAAGAAAAGAGATTGGGGATGGATGGGAGAGGAGGATCGAACAGGACTGACCCGGTTCTTCATCCTCTCCTCCCATCTCCATCCGACAGAATTCCTATCCACTCCATGACGAAGTTGGTGACCTCTGTGCGTCCGCTATATTTCTGCTGATAAGTGACTTGGAGCTCAACGTAGACCTCGTCGAAACAGGAAACCTAATTGACCACCCTCTCAAAAAAAAAAAAAAAACCCTGCTGGCTTCTTATGCTTCCTTGCTCCCCAGATTGCTGCCCTACAACTCGTCGACCGTGGTCTCGTTTCCCTCAACGCCGACATCGGTCAGCATCTCCCCGGTCTCGCCCACCCGATGATCCTTCGCGGCTTTGGACAGGATGGAGAGCCCATCCTTGTCAGGTCAAAGATCAAGATCACCCTCAGGCATCTGTTGAACCATTCTTCTGGGCTGGCGAGGGAGGGAGACTTCCCAGGTGAGTAGCGTCTTCAGTATAAGATTGGAGAGTGCAGAGAGACTAGCACGCAACCTGCTGACCCTGCTTGGTTAGATCTTGCGAGATACAGGAAACTGAAAGGATTTGATGCAAAGACGGACGACGACCCGGCCGTGAGTCCAGCCGCATCTCCTTCTCTCCTATCTCTTCTTCGTTGAGATCGAGCTCGTTCCCTCCTATCTGTACAGATCTTCTTCGACTCCCCCCAGATCCTTGTCTTCGAACCCGGAACTCACTACACTTATGCAACGGGGACAGATTTTGTTGGGAAACTCGTTGAGGTCTTGACGGGGATTTCGCTCGAGGAGTACTTGTCAGTGTCCGCTTCGTCCCCCTACCTCCTTCCTCTCGCTTCTGCCCGTATCTGCCTCTAACAATCTTGGACTCTCTCCCATCCTCCTCCTACAGCCAGCGAAACATCCTTCGACCCATCGACATGTCTTCTACCACCATGCTTCTCACCCCCGCCCTCCTTGCCCGTGCCACCCTCCCTATCTCATGGTGCAATCGAACCACCCACGTGATCCAACCCACCTTCCCCTCCGACGCCGAGTGGTTTTATTTCCACCACGGAAGGGCTCCTTCCCTCACCCCTCCCCCAATCCTCCTCGGCGGCGTCGCGCTCTTTTCGACCGTCAACGACTACATCAAGCTCCTCCGTCACATCCTCCGTCTTTCTCCCAATTCATCCAACCCGCTCGGAGAGGGAGAGGTCAGATTGCTCAGCGAGGACTCGTGGAGGAAGATGTTTGAGGGAAGCTATACTGAGCATGGGGCGGCGAGGGATCTGGGGATACATAAGCCAGGGCCGCTTGGGAAAGAGAGTGGAGACCAGCAGTGGAGCGTGGGAGGGTTGTGTGTAAACATGAAGGACTGGCCGGAGAGGAGAAAAGCAGGGTCGGGATACTGTGAGTAGGCTTGATTTCTCTCCCGCTCGACGTGTCGAGAACTGACCCATCTCCTCTTCTCCTCCCCTTTCCCGTCGTTCCTTCTCATGATATCTCTTTCGAGCCACAGGGGCCGGTCTATCCAACATCCTCTTCTTCATCGATCCCGTTACGGGCGTGGCTGTTCGTGTCCTCCTGCACTCTCTCCCTCGATCTTCCTCCCCGCTTCTCTGGACTCGTTCCCCTGGCTCTCTTGTTTGACACAGACTCTTCCTCCGCCTTTCACCCTCGAATCCTCTTTAGGCAATGGGAGGCACACAGATGTTCCCCGTCGACGATGAAATCATTGAAGACCTTTGGGCGGACGCGCAAAAAATCGTCTACGCTGGACTCCTGGAGGCGGATTGAAGGGAGGTGATATGAAGGATGCGCTAGCGTGTCCTATAGTACCGTGATGGATCGATTTGTTTAGCCTTTGAAGCGCAGTCGGCCTGGTAGAAAAAGAACGATACTCAGACCACGTTGAGGCTGGAGAACGGAAAGAAGGAAGGGCTCGCCCGTCCGAGTAGTCATCGTCCAGTTATGCGTGCCTAAGAGGCTACAGACCCTTAAGATGTGCGGGAACGAACAGGCACGACCTCGGAGGGAACGGACTCGAAAGGAACCTCTACGCACCCATCTTCAAGATGTGGATAGTGTTGAATGAGTTGACTAGGGCGCTGAGATAGCTGACCATATCCAAGGTTTCTCCTCGGCAGGCGCATCACTTCCATGTAGATCCACGCCACTCTCTCTTCGACACAAAGACCTTTCGTCTTCAGAGCACAAGCTAAAGGACCAGTGTACATCGTCTCAGAACGTGAAATCTCGCAAAGGAAGTAAAGAATTGGGGGCTTAAACAGCAGTGTGGCCAAGACAAAAATGAAGTGATGACGAGATGGAGCGTGTAGTAGACAGACAGAGAGTTGAGAAAGCGAGGGAGATAACATCCGCTTGAAGAATGTATTTGCAGATCGTACAGAACAGATGTGAAAACTCAGCGATATAGGATGTGACGGTACGAAGACGGGAGAGAGGTCTGAAGAGAAAGAGGCAGAAAGCATGCAGGCAAAGCAAACTGGAGTGCAAGAGCACCAACCCTCGCCGCTAACCCCATCGATGCAGATGCTCAGAGAGGCTGCAGTCGAGTAATGTTCCAGCCAAAAAAAATAGAGGTGGTCGTCAGCGGTAACCAAGGGCAGCGGACACCAGCGAGAGTGGAGGAGAGTAGTACACCACCTAACTCGCTTACTTCCCTCTCCTTCTTTCCCCCTTCTTCCCTCTCTTCTTCGATCCCGCATCACCAACGACAATCCTCCCGCCCAATAGCATCACCTCAACCGTCATCTCTCGTGCAGTGATTCTGATACAACATCCCCGCCTCTCATCACATCACCTCAACGATGGATCCATCTTCGTCTGCAGCTCCTTCCGACAGCTTCAGCCCACCTCCTCCTCCCGCTGGACAGAACCTCTCTGGAGCTACCCACCAAGCCACCTCTATCAAAAAGGGTACTGCATGTCAGACCTGTCGGTGAGTGCGTCGGCCTCTAGCAACGATGTGCTAGAGAGTGCTGCAACAGACGACACGTTGATGATGAGCTCATACATCCTTCCTTCTCCTTCGCATCCTCGCAGAAAGAGGAAAGTCGTGAGCCCAAATGAAAGTCACGCAGCCTAAGAGTTGACGCTGACAATTGCCTCTGCCTCTCGGTTGTAGAAATGCTCCGGGGAGACACCTCAGTGCGCGGCTTGCACAAAGGTATGTACGTGGGGAAGGAAAGTTGGGCTCAGCCCAGCTGAACGAATACCTTCGTTCTCCCGGGTTGCCTCATTCTGTAACCAATCGCTTCCCTCCCTTTGCAGAACCGACATCAATGTCTATACGAGGAGCACGTCCCGATATCGAAGCCCAAGAGCCGAATGAAGCAGTTGGAGGATAAGATCGGTTCGCCAAACATCCATGATCTCTTTCGACTTGACCCGTCGTTTGACGCTGATCAAATCTTTGTTGCATCCCCAGCCTCGTTCGAGAGCTTCCTCAACAGATCAAACCCTTCTCAGTCACTTCCATTGAACCGTGTACTTGGTCATAACAACCCCCTCGACACCAGCTCCCCGACCGAATCCTTCTCCTCCCATCACCCTCACCCTCGTCCCCACGCCCAGCAAATCTCTTTCAACGCCTCCTCCGACTCGGACCTTTCCGAACCGAGTAGCAAAGGCCAGGAATCATTTTCTTCCATTCTTGGGGAGCTGTTCGGGGATGGTGGGATGCTGGAGGACTCAGTGACGATGGGAGGGAGAGGTGAGTCGTTACTGCTCTTTGTTTCTCGATCTACATACGCGTCTACCAGCTTCGAACTCTTCAATCATTCAATACCGTATCTGACTTCATCATGTCATCGTAATCCCGGTCTTCTCACCCTGCCTCTTCAACCTTCGGCTTACCAAGAACAACGTCAGGGATCGCTTTACCCTCCTCCCTTTCTCTCCCTTCCTCTGGCCTATCCTACCTTTTCGGCGGACCCGTTCTTATACTCTTCACCGGTTCTACCAGCCACTTCTCAAATCTTCGACACATTTCCTCCGACCTTGAACTCTGCCTCATCATCCCAATCCAGCTACCCGCTCTTTCAACTCCCTTCGAACTCGCCCCCCGGCTTCTCATCAGCAACGCAAAAATTTATCCTTCCCTCCCAAGACGATGCGCCTCTCGACCCAATCTTGAAATCTCATCTCATAGGTCTCTTCTTCAAACGGGCTCGAAACTTTCGCTTCGCTTTACACATCACTCGATTCATCGAGTGAGTTATTTTGTCGTGCCGTCTCTTCCTCCCTTCCTCCCTCTCTCTCATAACTGTGTCTTACTTTCTCTTCGCAGATCCCTCGACGGACCTCCAGATCAGGGACCGTCTCCGACCCTTCTTTTCACCATGTACGCCTGCGCCGCTCGGTTCTCAGGCGTTGCGGAAGTTCGAGCACTCGAGTCAACGTGGATTGAGACGTCAAGAAAGAAGATCCAGCTCGCCCTTCAGGACCCGTCGGCGGATCTGCTTCAAGCTACACAAGCCTCCACGTGTCTTGCCTCTCTCCTTTGTGAGCAGATTGGTATCTTCCTTGTCCGCTGAGCGGCAGAGGGAGCCACGTCAAGCAGCTGACTTCTGCCTTTCCAAAACGCGTCTCAGATTCTCAAGGGTCTTATCTCGAGTGAGCCCGCCTAACGATATGCGACCCGTTCCAACGCGTTGGAACGGCCCTCTGCGTACCCTCGAGGGTACGCATGCGTACCCTCCGACCGTTCCAACAGGCTTTCCGGAGGGTACGCAACTTGCGTCGGCTTCGTTCTCCCTCCGCTCCCCACCGAATCGCAAACGGAAAAGACGACCAGCTAGATCTACCTATAAAGTACAATGTATCAGAGGCACAGCTCTATACCTGACGATTTGCATCGTCGAGAGCGCGTCTCCCAAGAGGTACCTCCAAACGAAGGAGAGGGTGAGCTCGAGCTGACTTCCGCGAGTTCTTTTCGGAGGAGCTCCATCCTCTCTCTTTCAGCTCCTCTGTATACTCCAGGCTGAATTCCTGATATCTGAAAAATGGAGGTTGTTGAGGAGCTTTGTATTGGTCTCCAGTAGAAAGGAATAAGCGTCGAGTGAGAATTTGCACGCACAAAGTCCAACGAGCAAACGAGCTCGAGCTCAGCTCCGAGCTCCTCCCTCTCTCGCCTATGCAGGTTGACAACCTTCCAACGTGAAAATCTGCTCGCTGAAGTGGGGGATGTCTAGATGATATATAGTTTGTCGACTAGTCAGCTTTCCTTTTGGTGATAGCTGCTATATCAAAAGCGTAGCAGCATGGAAACTTTTGAAAGTTGAGCACTTCGACAGCTCGACGCTGTTCAACCTCAACCCACGACCACGCCATCACTCTCGCATACCCACCTTCCACCCTGGCACCTCCTCCTTCTCCATTATGGATCTCTGACATCCTCTCAACATCTAGGAGGAACTCTCGCTCGTTTTGGAGATGTATAGCAGGATGGATGGCTTGTCGCTCGAGGTGAGCTCGCTTTCCTTCTTCGTCGTTTGCTCGTTCCATCTTCCTTCCCTCCTCCCTCCTCTCGCTTTCCTTCTCTGCTGCTGCTACTTTCCATGGTGGATGGGTCACGCATACTGGTCATCTCCATTCTTCCGGATAGTGATAGGGGTTTCTCTACCTCTCTCTCTCAACATCCAGTCTCGTTTGCGACCTTTGAGCTCACCCTCCCTCCCTTCCATTCTGCCCTCCCCTCCTGCATGCTTATTTTTGATGCTATTCTCTTGTTTGTTCTTTCTCTGCAGTCTTACCACCCTCCTCCATCCTACCTATACCCGCTCGCTCCCCGGAAATCCTTCGTTTCTCCTAACCAGTGGTCGACCTCATCCCACCCACCTCTCCTCCCTCCAGCTGCCGACACTCTCTCCCTCTCCATCTCGGCCTCCCCATCTTCTCTTCTTCTCCACTACCAGTCTATAGTGGGGTGGGATGGAGGCTGTTGTGTTTCTGGCGAGGGTTAGGGTGGATGCGAGGAGAAATGAGCTCGATTCAGGTGAGCTTGACCTTTCCTCCTTCCTTCCTTCATCTCGTCTTCTCTTGTCTTTTTCTCCTTCCCATCTTCTCGGATTGCGATGGGAGTTGGAGAGTGTGGTGGTGCAGCTATGGGGTTGAGGAAGGATGTTTCCGATCTGGCAGCAACTATACAGGTGGTCCTCCTCGCTCATGCGCCTTCCTTCAGCTCGACACTCCTTCCTCCCCAGCCTCCATGCCACAGAGACTCTCTTACTGACTCTATATTCTCGTTCTTTCTTTCCTACCACTCCAGTGATCTTCCTCTTCCATCCTAAACCCCTTCCACCACCGCAATGGCTTTGCTTCATCCTCCCTCCACGTCGTCATTCGATGAGCTGGCAGCTCGACGCTCCTCCTTCCCTTCCTTTTTGAGGTCCCTGAGGTGAGTTCTCGCTCCTTTTTCGCTGTTGGAGTCTTTGAGGAGGATGTATATGGACTGGATAGATAGTAGGAGAAGGTGGGAGGGTGGCTCTGTGGTACTGCTGTGGCTTTGGGAGCGAGCTTGGGTTTTGTTGAGCTCAACACTCCTTCCTCCCAAACCTTGCATGCTGTCGAGACTCTCATACTGACTCTATTCTCTTGTTTTTTTCTTTCCTACCACTCCAGCAAACCTCCTCTTCGATCCCATACCACTTTCACCACCCCACCCACTCCTCCTCTCCCTCCCTCGACTGCACCCTTCCATGCGCTGGCAGCTCCTCCTCCCCATCTCACCCCTCGCTCCCTTCCACGCTCCTATTTCTCCACTGGCGTCACCTTTTCTGCTACTACTGTTTTGGTATGAATGAGACGATGCTCTGGATACCTTGGATGACGCTGTGGCTGCATCGGGTGAGAAGTTGAGAATGCTCGCGACTTGATGCGAGAACATGGACGCGCCCCTCGACAGGTACTAGAACATGGACCTAGCCACCTATACACTCGTGTAGATATGCGATAGAAAGGTAATTGAAATCTCTTTCGGACTATGTATGATTCGAGGTGATCTATATCAGACGAGGGAGATCGATCTTGAACTTCATCTCCAAGTCGCGTCCTTGACCTTCCTCCCCAAGTTCGACTTGCTCAAATCTTCCTCGAAGCTTCTGTGACCAACATTATTGAAGTGGTATGGTTTTAAGAGTTCTTTCAGTATGTTCGGTATCACTGTGGCTGTTTTCTATCAAAAGATGAAGAAGATGAGAGTGCTCACGACTTGATGTGAGAAGATGGACGCGCCACTCGACAGGTATCAGATCATGAACCAAGCCACCTATAGACTCGTGTAGATATGCGATAGAAAGGTAATTGAAATCTCTTTCGGACTATGTATGATTCGAGGCGATCTATATCAGAAGAGGGAGATTGATTCCTGACTTCCCCTCCAAGTCACGTCCTGGACCATCATCTCGAACTCTGACTTCCTCAAACTTGCTGTGAGCTTGCTACAACCACTGAAGATCATCTCATATAGTCTTGACAGTTATCTCAATATGTTCGGTGGCACTTCTGCTACCTAGGGTGAGAAGTTGAAAGGACTTGCGTGTCAATGCGAGATCATCTGAGTGCCCTCTCATGCTCAAACTGACCACCTCTGTGCTGGCGGACATATGCGATCAATTTGGAATCAAAGACCGGTTCAGAATATATATCCAAACAAGTTACTCGTAGCAGCAAAAGAAGACTGATCTCTAATTCCTTGTGAACACCTCTCAACCTGAGGAGCAAGACGTGAATGTATGTGAAGTAGAGAAGAGAAAGTGAAAAGAAAGTGAAGGGAGTATGTTGTAGTAGTAGTGAAGGTAGTTTGGAAGTGGTGAAGAAAGAAAAAGTGAAAAAGGAAGAAGAACGTTGGAAAGTTGAAGGAGGAAGGTTGGGAGTTGAGAGAAGGGAGGGAGTGTAGAGAAAGTGAAAAAGAAAGGAAAGTGAAGTGAACGGGTTGTAGTAGTGTTTGGAAAGTAAGAGAAAGTGGTGAAAGGGAAGAGAAGTGGAAAAAGAGTGAAAAGGTTGTGAAAAAGTGAAGAACGTGAGTTGAAGTGGGTTAGGAGGTAGAGAAGTAGTAAGAAAGGTGGGTGAGGGTTAGGAAAGTGTGTAGTAGTAGTAAAAGTGTGTTTGTGAGAGGTGGAGAAAGAAAAAAGTAGGTGAAAATGTGTTGGTTGAGAAAAAGAGAGGGTTAAGTTTTTGGGGGAAGTTGGTTAGAAAAAGGAGAGTGGAGGTGAAGTGGAGAAGAGAAAGTGAAAAGAAAGTGAAGGGAGTGTGTTGTAGTAGTAGTGAAGGTAGTTTGGAAGTGGTGAAGAAAGAGAAAGTGAAAAAGGTGGAAGAAAGTTGGAGAGTTGAAGGAGGAAGGTTGGAAGTTGGTAGGTGATTGAGAGAAGGGAGGGAGCGTAGAGAAAGTGAAAAAGAAAGGAAAGTGAAGTGAACGGGTTGTAGTAGTGTTTGGAAAGTAAGAGAAAGTGGTGAAAGGGAAGAGAAGTGGAAAAAGAGTGAAAAGGTTGTGAAAAAGTGAAGAACGTGAGTTGAAGTGGGTTAGGAGGTAGAGAAGTAGTAAGAAAGGTGGGTGAGGGTTAGGAAAGTGTGTAGTAGTAGTAAAAGTGTGTTTGTGAGAGGTGGAGAAAGAAAAAAGTAGGTGAAAATGTGTTGGTTGAGAAAAAGAGAGGGTTAAGTTTTTGGGGGAAGTTGGTTAGAAAAAGGAGAGTGGAGGTGAAGTGGAGAAGAGAAAGTGAAAAGAAAGTGAAGGGAGTGTGTTGTAGTAGTAGTGAAGGTAGTTTGGAAGTGGTGAAGAAAGAGAAAGTGAAAAAGGTGGAAGAAAGTTGGAGAGTTGAAGGAGGAAGGTTGGAAGTTGGTAGGTGATTGAGAGAAGGGAGGGAGCGTAGAGAAAGTGAAAAAGAAAGGAAAGTGAAGTGAACGGGTTGTAGTAGTGTTTGGAAAGTAAGAGAAAGTGGTGAATGGGAAGGGAAGTGGAAAAAGAGTGAAAAGGTTGTGAAAAAGTGAAGAACGTGAGTTGAAGTGGGTTGGGAGGTAGAGAAGTAGTAGGAAAGGTGGGTGAGAGTAAGGAAAGTGTGTAGTAGTAGTAAAAGTGTGTTTGTGCGAGGTGGAGAAAGAAAAAAGTAGGTGAAAGTGTGTTGGTTGAGAAAAAGAGAGAGTTAGGTTTTGGGGGAAGTTGGTTAAAAAAGGAGAGTGGAGGTGAAGTAGAGAAGAGTTAGTGAAAAGAAAGTGAATGGAGTGTGTTGTAGTAGTAGTGAAGGTAGTTTGGAAGTGGGAAAGAAAGAAAAAGTGAAAAAGGGTGAAGAACGTTGGAAAGTTGAAGGAGGAAGGTTGGGAGTTGAGAGAAGGGAGGGAGTGTAGAGAAAGTGAAAAAGAAAGGAAAGTGAAGTGAACGGGTTGTAGGAGTGTGTGGAAAGTAAGAGAGAGTGGTGAGAGGGAAGGGAAGTGGAAAAAGAGTGAAAAGGTTGTGAAAAAGTGAAGAATGTGAGTTGAAGTGGGGTAGGAGGTAGAGAAGTAGTAGGAAAGGTTAGGGTTAGGGTTAGGGTTAGGGTTAGGGTTAGGGTTAGGGTTAGGGTTAGGGTTAGGGTTAGGGTTAGGTTAGGTTAGGGTTAGGGTTAGGTTAGG